>PVKE010038603.1:0-15375 GCA_004027555.1 Craseonycteris thonglongyai
TGCATCGCATTATGTGCCCAGCTCCCAGAATCAGGTCCCCCTCCACCACCATATATCTAGTGCCCACTCCCCCCTCCCCCCACAACTCTCCCTCCCCCCTCCCCCCTCCTCCCTCCTCTCCAGGTAAACACCAAACCATTGAGTGTGTCCATAATGCTGAACCCCTATCCTTTTACATCCATGAAAAGGCTTGTGTAAGAAAGTACTCCAACAGCCTGCAAGTGTTTGTAAAAGAAACACATTGCCTGTTGAGGAAGGCCAGAAGTTGACCAGGAAGGCAAATGTGAGAGTAAAAACTTGGATCTAGAAGGAGCTTCCTACTCCTTCATTTTTCCAGATGAGGAAATGGTGGCAAAGTGTCTTGTTTGGAAGCCACTCAGCTTATTCGGCCACATCCAGGTCACAGGCCGGGTTCTTCCAAGTCCCAGCTCAAGTGCTCCTGGGAAAGTAAGTTGAGCAACAGGGTCTCCTGGAGGCTGACTGTGTTCCCAGGGTGGTGCCTGGTGGCTGAAGAAAACCTTGTTGAGGGAGAGAGTGAGAAAAACAAAATTGACAGTCAAATTAAAAAGAACAGATTGGAGATGAAGGCAAAAAGGTAAAATTCAGGAACATAGCGACTAAGGCACAAAACCAGGAGAGGTCAGAGAGGGTACAGAGCTGGGAGGTCACAGTGATAAGGCTCAGATTCTATTCTACCACAGGAAGGCCATGGTAAGGCCACTGTACCGCATCAGGAAACAGAGCCGTTTAACCTGTTTGTAAATCTTCGGAGATGTGGGGGATTCTGGGATGGCTCAATGGGTTAAGTGCTTGTATTGCAGCCCTGGGGTCCGAGGATCGGCCCGTATGGAACCATATGCTGAACTGGGTTGTGGCCCCATTTTGGTTCTCCCCGGGGCGAGTTTTCCATGCAGGAGGCCCCCGGCCCAGTTCCTGCCCTGCACAGCCCTGAGCCCACCTGTGGAATGAAACTATGTAGAAAACGAATGACATGCAACTATGGAAACTACTCTGGACACTCCCCCTTCTCTCTGTCTCTGTTTCTCTCTCTCTTTCTTTGTCAAAAGAATAAAAATAAATCTTTAAATTTTTGGAGATGTGGAGCAAACCTAGCTGTTAAAATAAAAAATTAACCACTATTTCTAAGTGTAAATTGCATATCCATGTGAGGAGCACCCATAGGGTCCAAGAACCTATTTCCAAGGTGGAGAATGAGTAAGAAAGACTGGAAATTCTTCTACCCCCAGGGGGAAAAAATCCATTCATTAGAAGCCAACTGAATAAGTGTTTATGCACCATGAATATTCATGATGGATACATGCTAGTTGATAGAAGTGTTTGACATCAGTTTGCAACAATGACAAAACTCTAAAATGAGAGGCCTCAAGTGTATATGTCTATGGGGTCCAGGCAGAAAAGTAGTTAAGTAGAAAACAAGATTATTTCATAAGGAGTCTATGTGGCTTACAAGAATGGTTTATTATTATTGCTCCTGTTTCCACGGGTTGACTTGACTCAAAGGGGACGGAGCTATAGAAGTCCTAGCATGTTACTTCCACATTTTATTGGTCAAGCAAATCACTAAGGTCAGTCCAGAATCAAGTATATTTGTTACTCTCTACATTCTTACACCCAACCTTCTTGCCTTTATCTCTAGCCCCTCTCCCCTAAGCTTGCATTCACACACCAGGCACCAGACTCAAGAAACAGCCAGTTTCTAGGACTCCCTGTTACCCAGTTAACCTACTGTTCCCTGAGCACTGTACTGGGAGTCAGAAGAACTGGGTCTGGGACTTGGTTGTACCACAGATAATCTCAGAACAAGACATTTCATCTATATTTCCTCATCTATAAATCTTACCTGTTGTTGAGGGGTGGCCAATCATATTACGGATGAACATATGAGATGGGAAACAATTCATCAGTGACTTTAATTGTATTCTTTACAAATGGATTCACTTTGTTTTGCATTTTAATTGCATGGACATATGAGGGGTCCCGCCAGAAAAAAAAAAAGAGAAGGAATTATCTTTCTTGGATGTAAAAAGGATTGTGCACTTGGAATTTGTCCCTCTGGGTCAAATTGTCAGCCAAAGTTTTTATGTGGGAGTTTTGAGAATGTTGTGTTGCAATTTGCGGAAGAAACTTCCCGAATTCTGGCAAACAGATGACTGGTTCTTCCACCATCACCAGTCACCTGCATATACCTCACTGAGTGTTCAGTGGTTTTTGACCCAAAACCCCCATGCCCCACCCTCCCTATTCATCTGATTTCACCCCAAGTGACTTTTTTCATGTTTCCTTGGAAGAAAAAAGTCCTTAAAGGGAAATATTTTTGCCCATGTGGAAGAAGTGAAGCAAAAAAGAGCAGAAGCAGTAAAAGGCATCAGAACCGACAAGTTAAAAAACTGTTTTGAACAGTGGAAAAAGCATCTTGATAAGGAATAGTGTGTAAAACAGAGAGTACTTTGAAAGTACTCTGAAGTTTAAACATGTAAGAATAAATACAAATTTTTACAAATAAATTCTGGGTTTTTTTTGGGGGGGGTTCTCCCTCGTATTCTTTACAAATAATAACTATACTTTCTCCCACTTTTCTTGAAATACAGAACCTTTCAGGTTTATTATTCATATTCCTTCTTTTGATAAAGACATAGTACAATAAATATTCAAATTTTCTTTTAACACATCTATGAAAAAATAATCATAAAAATGTTCAAGATGACAAATGGAAACTCGGCTATCACAGCAAGATTCTAGAAAGTAGTAGGCACTATGGTGGACTGAAGCATGCCCCATCAGAGTGGCTGGCATTCAGCCGAAGCTGATTGTTATCATGTGAGAGACACTGTTGATTATGTTACCTATAATTCACTGTAAAATACTCTAGCACATTCAATGTAATATATAGGTGTATACAATTTAATTTTAATCTATGCCCTAGGTGCAGTTAGCATTTGAAGTACCCTCCAAATTAGAAATCTAAACTCCAGCGTTGGTTAGTTACCATTTGAAAGACCCTAATCAAAGGCCTACATTCCAAACACAAGCACTTCAAATATGAGCTATCTGAATCTGCACTAAATGGCTTATTAATAATACTAAGAAGGGTAACTGTATCTCCTAGTGTCTGGTTTACACCTGCTGTTCAAGCATAATCACACACAGTACATGAACCCATCTTGTCCTCTGTAAATCCAGGGTCCCATCAGTGCCCCTGAAATCAGGGAGCCCATTTGAGTGACCAAATCCCTTGCAATCTTACCTGGCTTAAAAAAGAAAGCAGCCCCAGAGCTTTTCAGGGATGCAGATGCTCCTCGCATTAATGTATTTCTCAATGCCTTACTGAAGGGAATGTCTTCCAGAATTTCTGTGGTAGTTGGGTGGGCAGATGTGCAGGTCACACATTATAAATCTAGTTTGGAATTCCTATCTAAGTCCTTAGACTCCCTCTTCTACAGTAAGCCAGGGATATTCTGGTTACTCAACTTTATTGAGTTGAGTCCCAGTTTCAGTTAACCGAATAGGTTCATTGTTAGAGCCACTTTCAATGGCAGGAGCCAACACATGAAATTCGAAAACTAGGAAGTACACTGATATCAATGAATTTGATTCTATCCACAGTGAGATTCTTTCCTCCCTAGTCTATCACCCTTAGAATCCACCTCCACAAGTATTCCTCAGGTTTCTATGGATACATATATTAGGGAAGTCTTGCAATTCTTTTGGCATAATAGCCTATTTCTCCCTGGGCCACAGTGTATGCCTGTACCCGGGAGCATGCTGAGATTTGAATCTAGTTATGAGGTAGTGACAACATGGGGTGGTTCTGGATGGTCCTAAGGAGAACAGAAAGACCCTTCCAAAGCATCTACCCCACTGGAGGGAGGTTATCACAGGACTTCAAGCAAGTGAGTCTCATTACCCCAGAACCTGGAAGGCAAGCCACTTACACTGATAGGTGAGATTCAGATGTCAGTTTCTGTGACAATCCATCCAACCAAACGTTCCCATTCTAAGTTTGAGGAGCCTATATTCCCCCTTTCAGTGCCCTGGCTTTTACATGAGAAAGTTGGTGATAGTGTGAATCTAAATGTCATAACCAAACAATACAATGGAGTTTTGTGTTTGATGTTTAGTAATGTGAGCTCTATGACAACAAGAAATTAGAGATTCTTTTAGGGCTGCCATGGAAGCTCTTGGTTCTCAGACTGTGACCTGAGCTGAGAGTTAAAGGACCTGAGCTTGTCATTGTCTTTCCATGCATGCTTAAGTGCACTCAGAAGGGTTCATCCCACACCACAGACCTTATAGCATTATTTTGACAGTCAAGTGTAGCAGCCACATGGGCTCCTAAGACATATGCCTAAATTGACGCCTCATTACAATTCACTACAGGTAATAACTTGATTGATTGTGATACAACTTTTGCTGAGGCTTACTAGTATCTCATGCCCACTGTTAATGAGTACAGCGTTGTGTTCAAACCAATCTTCAAATGCATCTTTTGTAAGTGTATCTCCTGGGATCACTCTATATACCAATTGTGTATCAGTCAGGGTCCAATCAGAAAACAGGAAACACAAGGTAAATTATATAGGGAAAGTTTAATATAAAAGATTTGTCACTGGAGATTGGAATAAGATATTAACTAGTGAGAGTTAAAGAGAATTCTGAAGACTTATAGAATTGCAGAAATAAGGGGAAGACCTGTCGATAAGACTAGGATATAGCACCCACAGAAGTGACATGCCCCTCACCTGCCAGGCTTGAGTTCCAGGCCTCCTTGGAGTAGACATGGTTATGGTTCACTGGGAAATCAATCAGTGTAGTGCCGTGCAGATGGAACTTACTGGAATTCCACCTTCTAGAGCACAAGGGGTGGAGGGGTGGGGATCTGTCTACAAGGACATGCTGTACCCCAGAACTTTGCTACAAAGCCATGTAGAGATTCCAGGAACTTGGCTGCAAAGATATGCAAGAAGGTTCTGAGGCAAGCTGCTGGTGACTCGGCTTTGCTGGCTGCCATGTGCTGCCAGACATAGGTGCTGGAGAAACCACATTTGTGAAATCCAGGAGAGGAAAACCCAGGATCAGGAAGAGAAACCTCATTTTCTCCAGTGTACCTCCAGTGTTCTGTACTGAAAAAGTGTCACCACATTCCAGCCAGCTAAGGAGAAATACCCATGGGGTTCATCTGTATTATAGGGGAGCAGGCAATGAAAGATGCATGTGGAGATGAGAGGAAATCAACTAAGTAGAACAACTACTTTATACTTACAAGTGTTCTGGTTTAGACAGTAGATCATGTAGTTATCCCGATCATGTGTTCTTAGAAATCATTTCTGATAGATTAAATGAGTAAATTTTATTCATGCACTTCTATGCTTGCATGAATAAGGTTTGGGAATCTTGTAAGTCCAGTAGTCTAACATCTTGAAGGTAGCATCTTTGGTCTAGAACTCTGTTTGGTCCTTTATCTCATCATTTATTCAATGATAATATTGCCTAATTTCACGAGAAGAGGAGTTGAATCTCCTATTAGAACAGTGTCTCATTTTTGTCTCAAAGTGAGTCTTTCATAAGCACTATTTTTTAGTGAACCTGTAGAGTTCAGACTTTACAGAATTGACAAAACAGATATGACTTCACGCACACTTGCTAAAAATGTTTACATTTTGTAGCTTAATTCCATTTTCCATAAGCCTAGTGCCATCAGATTTTTCCAGTTTTCAAAGAGACACCACAAATCTGGATTTTCTTTGTGCAAAATCTCCTAATGTGTGAATTTTGGCAAGTGAACTTGGCCCATGTTGTTGGGTGAATAAAATCCACATCTCTATAACCTTGGGAGGTTACTAAACCTCTTTATGCCACAATTTCCTTATTTATCAAATGGGGATATTAACAATATTAATACTTTATAGAACAGTTATATGCTAAAATTAATATATAATTAATGTTTACCAGGAACTGGAGATACAATAAGTACTATGTATATAAACAAAAAATAAAAAGTAAATTTTTGCCAGCCACATTTCCAGTGGCTGCCTACATTTGACCTCTTTTCCTCCCAGACTTCATGGTTACCATTTGCATCATTCCACTAACCTTACCTGAGTGATCTATGAAGGAAGCAGAAGTAAGACTTACCATAAAAAACCACTAATGGAAGCAATGTTAGCAATGAGTAGGACAAGTGTGCATTGCTGGAAGAAATCGGACTTCTCAACATTAACAGCCTTTTTTTTCCTTCTGTTTTTCTGCTTTCACTGGGCTAAAGGCAAACATATGCATTGCTGCTGCCAACACTCAGAGCTGATTCAGTCCAGTTCTGGGCCCAGGGTAGGTGCCCAATAAACATGTTGACTTATCTGGACACAGTAAACACATATGCTCATGAAAGCTAAACAGCCAGATGCTTCATCTGGAAGCTGTGTTCTGTGGTGGAAACACTGGCCCAACATTTTGGCCTTGAAAGCAGCAGAAATCAGGCTTGTAATTCCTGCTTATAACAGACCCAATCATTGAAATCATGAAGCTCTAATCAAGATTTTTAAATCTCTCCTCCACAGCACTTGGTGGTATTACTTTAGGAGAAGATCGGTCTGAACCTTGAGCACAGGCAGAAAACTGCAGCTTCTGTAGGAGGCCATATTATTTCTCTCTTTTCTCACATCTTTTGTCCCTGAGAACTAAGAAAGTTAGAAAGATGGGGGAAGAGAGAGAAATCAATTATTTGCTACTTGGCAGCTTGGAATTGAAGGAGGGAATGTTCACAGGAGACAGCGCATCTCTGAGCAAGGCTTTCGGCTCATGAGAAGATGGGCGGGCCCCAGGACTCCTCTTCAACCCCTTGGTGGGAGCCATGTCTGGAGCCATCTAAGTGGCCTTCTCAAAGCCTCTACACCAGGGTGTCCAATCTTTGGGCTTCCCTGGTCCATTTTGGAAAAAGAATTGTCTTGAATTACACAGAAAATACACTAACACTAGTGATAGCCAATGAGCTAAAAAACAAGTCACAAAAACTCTCATAATGTTTTAAGAAAGTTTACAGATTTGTGTTGGGCCACATTCAAAGCCGTACTGGGCCACATGCAGCTGGCAGGCCGAGGTTTGGCCAAGCTTGCTTCACACATTCAAGTGTGTATAGCTGTGACGTGCACGATGGCATCCAGAAGACTGTACTAATGTCATGTCTTCTCTATCGTTCCATAGGGTCACTCTACCTATCCTCTGTACCCCTGGTCCCTGAGTATTTCAGGAAGTTTTGCTCAAGGTACTGTCTCAGGCCTCAACTTATGCATAACATGTTGAACTAATGTCTTTCTCTGGCAAACATATTTGGTAATGAACAGAGGTAAAGTTCTCACTTCTAATCTTTACATTCAACAGTCTATACTTACAATGCTTGTACAGCACTCCAGAGAGAAAATCACAAGATTATGGGCTAGAGAAAGTAAGAAATCTCCTATAAGTGAGGACTTTTCTCATGTTCTTTCCTCCACAGCTGACCCCCACAATCCTGAAAGGACCCGAGAAGTCTTTGTTCACAAAACACAACTACCTCTCCAGTTCCAGATATTTCAAGGAAAAGTAAAGATGTCCCTAAAAGAACAGAATTCCTGAAATTCAGGAAGTCTTATTTATTAATAGTACAAATCCAGGGATGTGGGTACAGCTCAGTGGTTGAGCGCTTGCCTCACATTTGTGAGGCCCAGGGTTTGATTCCTGGCCCCTGCCTGTGCAAACAAATCCACATGCTGAACTTTGGCACAACTGGTAACCATTGTGGTACAATGGTGAGGTCCCTGCCTTCCATGCAGGAGGCCCCTGGTTCGGTTTTCACACTGCCTGGCCCCACATCCACTTGTGTGGAATGAAACCACGTCACAACTAATGATGTACAACTGTGGAGATTGCTCTGGGCCTTCCCCATTTCTCTCTCTCTCCTTCTCTCAAACAATAAAATAAACTTAAAAAAAAAAAAAAGAATGAAATAAAGAAAGAAAGAAAGAAAGAAAGAAAGAATACAAATTTAGTAGGACTGCATAATTTTCACTGGATAAAATCTCAGGAGAAAATGTTCACAATATTATATTTTAACTCAATTTTAACTCTATGAATGCTGATTCAAAGGTTGAATTTTAAAGTCCATCTGCTGGGTTTGTATTCTGACTCTACCACTTCCTAGCTTAATTAATTTTTCCGTTGTTGAATGAAAGTCACTCCTCTATGCCTTGGTTACATTACCTTTGAAATAAGGACATAAATAGAACCTCCTCCATAGGGTTCTGATGACAATTAAGTAAAAGAACAAATGTAAGCTTAGAACAGTGCCCAGCATACAGCAAGTACTCAGTAAGTGTCGCCTGTCATTGCGGTGCTACTGCTCTAATTACATTGGCAATCTATTTTCTAGTTGGGCACAATGAACGATAGTTTTGCAGAGGGTGTAAAACCATGGGTCTGTGTAGATGGATTGACTTGGACAGCAAAATGTAAAGTTTAAAATAGAATAAATAGAGGAAAGACTACCATCATCTAATTGAAAAACATTGAACTGGCTATAAAATGACTCACGCTTGTTTTTATAGGACAAATATAGTGTGCAAATGGTAAGTGGGTGCTTGACACTATATTCTAGGCTGAGAATAAAAAGTGAGCAAAATATATGTCTTCTCCTCTCAAGGAGCTCATCTCCTTGTCTGGGGGAATCACGGGTGAGCAGGCCATCCTTGCACAGCACAATAGAGGGTGCTGGTGTAAGTAGGAGGTGCAAGTTTATGAACAAAGAGTTGACTCCTTTCAGGATAAAGAACCACTTGTGATAGAAAAGGTTTTAGCTCTGTTCACGTGAAATGTGAAATGAAGCGTTGTTATCAATGATATTGGGAGCTGTCAACTGGGATTTTGATTCTGGCTGAGTACTCTTCCTTCCAAAATCATCTCTTCAAAATAACTAACATAGTCCAAAAAAATTGGATGAGCCTCTCCCAGGAATCCAGGCTTTGACCCTCACAGCATACTCCATACACTCTGCTCCCAAACCCCACAGTTCGTAATTTCTCACCCCACAACTAGTCACACTTACAAGCAGAGATCTACCCACTGGGACAGAATGGGAACAGAGCTAGTGTTCACAGCCAATGTGCACGGACAGTGGGCGCACCCACGTGAGGGCCCCCATCGGTCTTGTCTTTGTCACTCCTTCATCCCTCTTAGGGGACGAACATGGGATACAGCCTAGCCACTGCCACAGTCCTCCAAAATTTTTCCTCATAACTACAGACAGGACTGACCACCTTCCTCTGCCAATATTAAAGCTCAATAAATGTTTGAGGAAATGTTTACTTTGGTGCTTAAAACAAAGTCCCACCACACACCAGGGCACCCAGGGAAAGAATAAGTCCCTTGCCATCTACTAGATGTGTTTATTACAAGGGGGGAAAAAAGCCAGAGAACCTCCCCCAGGGATCAGAATTTTAACAAGGATGGTAGTTCCCTTAATGGTCAGAACCAGCATTAACCACATCCATAAACTAAACCTAAAACCAGCAATAATAACGTAATAGTCATAATAATAATAAGATATTTATGGACGCAATGTGTATGAAAGGTAACAGTAAAGAGACTCCCTTCCCCTCACCAGTCTTCAAACTGTGGTCCGGAACACCTGGCAACCTTCCATCCTGGTAAATGCCAAGCACAGCTGTGTTCTGTTCCCAGCAGCAACCCATCCTGCTTCTCCAGGCCTGGGGTTCCTTAAGGAAGGTGAGAGGACCAGTGTGCATACATTGTGTTGGGACAGGTGGTGAAAGTTCTTTTGCTTTCATTCTAAAGCAGAAAGTGCCCCGGTGTTCACGGGCAATCACCATCTTTATGTGTAAATTTTCATTAATGAGCAAAATGTGTCAGAGCTGCTAACAAGCCTGTCCCCATGCTTAAGGGCAGCCACCCTCTGAATGACAGAAGCCAGGGGCTTGGTGGTGTGAGTGTTGTCCCACAAGTAACAACAGTTTCTGAACAAAACTCTGAAGACCGGTCTATGGTGAGGAACGATAGAAATAGCGATGCTTTAGGTTCAAATTACACCTTTTGTTCTTGATTTCCAAGTCCTGGCCACATAAATAAAATCTCGAATATTCACCGGAGGTCAGCATCCTCACCCCATTTCCCAGATGGGGAGAGAGGCCCAGCGAGTGAGAAGAGCAGCTTGCCCCAGCAGCAGAGTGTGAACAGGACCTTTTTCTCCAGCCAGCCTGCTTCCCTCCTTCTGAGTCAGAGTCAGTCAGAATCTCAGATGGGAACAGAAGGGACTTCACCCCAGCCTTCTCCTCCTCCAGCAGGAGCCGGGGCCAATCCCAGGCCACTATGCACGGCGGGGTCATCAGGACAAGACCTCTGAGAAGCAGCCCTCTCATCTGCTCTTTGTGGACATTTACTATCTCGGGGTGATGTCCACAGAGCTAAGTTCATCCCTGGCCCTGGACCGGATGCTTCTGTTGCAGACTTGCTGTGCGTTATTTGTGTTCCTGTCTGTTACTCACCCTCACTGAAGAGACTGATGAGAAGCAGATCCGGCCGTTTCTGTGTCTTGGTGGCTTAGAAATGGTGAGGGGCCACAGAAACTCAAGATAGGGTCCTCGTCTTTCATCCCGTGACAGCACGTGCAGTTGGTAGTAATTTGTTTCTGCAGAAGTTCAGTTTCAGAGGGGACGATGATTTCATTGAATAAGAATGCCGTGCTTTCCCATCAGGTTGATAAAATTGACTTCCCTGGATAGTAAGACACCTGCAAATTTGAAAACAGAAAGGCATTTTGCTTTGCTGCTATTCATTTTTGGGTTACATAGCCTTCAAAGAGGTAGGGAGGATAAAACTCCTGTCACTTTCCAGCCCTAGGGGAGAAAAATAAAGAGAGGGGGAATAAAATGTGTAAAATAATGCAATTATAAGATAGAGCCCAAATGCTGGTCTTGCCTAGCTCCCACTTCCCTAAAATAATTTGAAGCAGTTACATAATAAACCCAGATTCTGGGGAAGCCGGGATGGCTTAGTGGGTTAAGCGCTCACTTTGCAGCGCCTGGGACCGAGGATCGAATCCCGGCCCCGGCCAGTGCGGAACCATATGCTGAACTGGGAGCTCCCCCAGTTCAGCTCTCTCTCTGTCTCTGTATCTCTCTCTCTCTCTCTCTCTCTCTGTCAAAAATAAAAAAATAAAAAAATAAAAATATATATATATATATAAATAAACCCAGATTCTAATGTAGACTCTGTTGACACTTGATTTGTGTGGAATGTGATAAGAGATAAAAATCACAAGGTACCTTATTAAGCAGTAATTTTTATAATACTTGAAGTGCTCTAGGAATGATTCAGAAGGCCCCATGAAAGGTTTTGCATTTTTGTCCACTGTGTCATTGGGGCTGTTTGTTCATCTATGTTTTCTCTTCTTTTGTTTTCCAAGCAGAGACCAAAGCAGACAGAAAACATCTTTGGAATTTTTTTATCCTATTTCCTGCTTGTCTCTCACCTTCCCGCCTTTTGTCAATTTGCCTTTGACTGTAACCTTTGCCTCTCCCACCACCTTATCATTTCAGATGCTTGCCTTCTCCCTTGATTTACTAACACAGCACATCTCAGTTCTCTAGATTGATGCTCTTCTGGCTTAAAAAAATATATCTTAATGTGTGCTGGCACATTTTGATATTGCTCCCTAAACCCAGCAGAAGATAGGGACACATAGGGAGCAATGCATCCCCCGATCACTGGCACCCCTAGGAAGGTAACTTCAACCAAAGATTTCATCTGTGATAAAATCACAAATCAATGACACTGTGAGTGGGTTTGCCTCCCAGGTTGCTATAGCCTGAAGACTGGAGGCACAGAAAGCAAATCTTCTGGGTACCGTCCCAACCAGCATACACTGGACCGGTCTAAAATAAGTTAATTAAATAGTTAACTAAATAGGAAGGCCAAGTACTGGTGGGAGAAAATGAGGACGAAAACTTCTAAAAGGCAAATCTACACCTTTTTGAGATTCTCGGTCTCTGCTTGAAGGAAGACATGATACTTTCTGCATGAAGACCTTTCAGGGAACAGTGAAGCCTGAATTTGTAGATGAGTAGAGTCTGATAGAAACAGCACCAGGACCGTGACAAGCCTCTAGGAGAGGAGTTCTCAGACTGTGTCTTCCCATTGTTTGTGCAGCCCAGAAACAATCTCCAGAACAGAGACCCAAGTGCAGTTAGTGTACTTTGGATAGCCTTCAGGAAGCACCAATAGGACAGTAAGCAAGACAGATAAGAAACAGTAGCCAAGAAAAGGGGCAAGGTAGTTCTCATGTCAGATACTTGGAGCTCAATCTTTCTGTGGAAGTTCGGGAAATGTACTTTTGGATGTCCCACTAGATGTTATTGGTTAATGGCCGCTCCCAGGACATGTGGATCTCATGGCATTTTGTCTTCTATTAAGGGTGAACAAAGTTCACTTGGGAGGCCAGTGAATGCTTTCAGGAATAGAAACAAAGGTGCTGGCAGCTAGAAACTTGGTATACCAGAGTGACAAGGGCAATAGGTAAGGGCAGGGCACTGACAACCCTGTTACAGCTTGTGATAGCTTTTAATTTCTATATTACAATATCATATTAAATAAAATGTATAGTCCAGTGGCTCTTTGGTTGGCAGTGATTACAAATGGTGGCACTGAGTTATGTAGATGGGGACTACTAAAGATTCAGAAGATTTAGTAGCTGAGTGGCCCACAGACTGGAGATCGCCTAAGACTAGAAGGGTTTTGAGTATAACTTTTCCTATGCAGTATTCCTATTGGTTCTACAGAAAAAGAGAAAGTCATATACCAACTGCATATATATTCCTACTCAGGCAAATAAGCAGAGGAAAATGAGAAACTTTTCTAAGTAGCCTTCCTCCTTAACTCACCAACTAGAGTATTGTTTATACTTCTAACACCCCAAGCATTGTTTTTATAAACATCATTCTTTAGCACATGGGCATGTTCTTATTCATGTCTGTTTCCTCTACATAATTTGACTCTGCATTTGGCCCATAGTAAGCATACTCGGTAAATGTCTGATAAGTGAATCGATTAATAAGTGATGAGTCATGGATCTCTAACAAAAAGCCTGGTCTTTGACAATTTGGCAGAAACTTACCTGGAGGTTTATGATGATTTTGTATAACCAGGGTAAGGTAAGGACAGCAACAACCACAAGCATTTGGTTTTTGCTATTATATCTATCAGTCATGAAGACAAGCCTGTGAGAGCAGGGACAATGTCTACTTTGTTCACGGTTGAATTTCCAGGGCCTTGCAACAAGATTGGTTGGATGAATGAATAAATGAGTGAACAAACAACCAATGTAAAGGCACAGGATTATATAGTTGTTAGCATAGACTAGGGAGTTATGTTACTTGGGCTCAAATCCCAGCTCTGTCCTTTACTAGCTTTGTGACTTTCAGCAAGTTATTTAAATACTTTGAGCATTGGTTTCCTCATCTATAAAATGAGGTTAGCAGTAGTACCTATTTCATAGGACTGTTGTGAGGATTAAATGAGAAAGTGTATTAAAGCATTTAGAACAGTAGTTAGTGACTGGCAAGACATATAAAAATTTGTTGTTATTACGAAACCTTAGAGTCTCCTGAACATCAAGAAGGATTATTTTTCTAGAAAATAGAAATATGTTCAATGTAGCCATTGCCTTTTGGATAAGTTCTAAGTCTCACTTTCATTGTCTGTAGAACTTTGAGATTTCAGAGCATACTGTTACCTCATTAGAGTTTCTGCAACCACAGAAATTGGGAAAATGCATACCCTACCAAAATTCCAATGTTTTTTTCTTGCAGAAATAGAAAACTTAATTCTAAAATTTATATAAAATTTCAAGGGATTCAGAATAGCTACAACAATCTTTAAAAAGCAAAGTTGGAGATCTCAAACTTCTCAATTTTAAAATTTATTATAAAGCCACAGTAATTAAAACAGTGTGGTGCTAGCATAAAGACAGCTAAAAAAACCAATGAAATAGAGAGCCCAGAGATAAATCTTATATATATGGTCAAATGATTTTTGAGGAAATTGTCATTCAATGGAGAAATGTGGATATCTACATGTAAAAGAATAAAGTTGAAACCTTACCTTCTAACATATCCAAAAATTAGCTCAAAATAAATCAAAGAACTAAAACTATAAAATTCTTAGAAGAAAATGTAGGAGAAAAGCTTCATGACATTAGATTTCATATTGACTTCTTTAATATGATACTAAAAGTACAGTCAACCAAAGTAAAAAGAGATAAATTCAACTACATCAAAATATAAAACTTCTGTGCATCAAGGGAAACAATAAACAGAGTGAAAAGGCAACCCACAGAATGTGAGGAAATATGTGAATCATATCTCTGATAAGGAATTAATATCCAGAATATATAAAGAACTTCTATAGCCCAACAACACAAAATATAAGCAACCTGTTTTAAAAATGGGCAAAAAACTTCAACAGATGTGTCTCCAAAGAAAATATATATATGGGGGAAGCTCAGATGGTTCAGCAGATTAAGTGCTTATGTTGCAGCCCCGGGAACTGAGGATCAAATCCTGACCTTGGCCCATGCAGACCCACATGCTGAACTGGGGTGTGCTTCCCATGCTGGAGGATCTCAGTTTGGTTCCTGCTCCCCCAGTTTGGCCCCTGGCTTGAGGGGGCATGCCACCCATGCAGGAGTCCCCCAGCCCAGTTCCTACCCTGCATGGCCCCTGACCACTTGTGTGGAATGAAACCGTGTTGAAGGCTGATGACACACAGCTGTGGAGACAACTATGGGCCCTCCCTCTTTTCTCTGTCTCTCTCTGTCTCAGACAAAAACATAAAAAATAAATAAAATAAATAAAATAAAATATACATATGGCCAATAAGTACATGAAAAGATGTTCAGCATCACTAATTGTCAGGGAAATCAAAACCACCATGAGGTGCCACCTCACACACATTAGAGTGGCTACTATCAAATATATATATATAAAAAACAAGTGTTGGCAAAGATATGGAAAAATCAAAACCCTATTGCATTGCTGGTAGGAATGTAAAATGGTTCTGCCACTATGGAAAGTTCCTCAAAAGCATTATGGACACACTAATGGTTTGGTGGTTACCAGGATAGGGGGGAGGAGCGGGGGGACAGTTGTGGGGGGAGGTGGGAGTAGGCACTAGATATAAGGTGATGGAAGGGGAACTGATACTGAGTGATGGGCACATAATACGATGCATGAATGATGTGAGGTGGACTTGTACATCTGTAAACTGTCTAATTGTTACCAACCAATGTAACCTCATCAAATTTAACAATAAATT
>PVKE010038604.1:0-15374 GCA_004027555.1 Craseonycteris thonglongyai
GGGGGGGGGGGGCCAGTATGGCTTAGTGGGTTGAGCTCTCACTTTGCAGCACCGGAGACCGAGGATCAAGTCCAAGCCCCAGCCTGTGCAAACCCATATGTTGAACTGGGATATGCTTCCCACACAGGAGGTCCCCAGTTCAGTTCTCGTCTCCCCACCCCACCCCCTGTTCCGCCCCTGGCTCTAGGAGGTGTGACTCCTATGAGGGAGGCCCCTGTCCCTGTTCTCGCCCTGTGCGGCCCCCTCCCACCTGTGTGTAGTGAAACCATATTGAAAAAACTGATGACATACAACTATGGAGACTACTCTGGGCCCTCCCCCTTCTCTCTGTCTCTCTCTGTCTCTGTCAAAAACAGTGGAATGAATCTTAAAAAAAAAAAAAAGAAAAGAAAAAGAATTGAGAGCTGCTCTCATCCTAAAGATAGTAAGTAAACTAGGTAATTGCTAAAGAGGTTGGGGATATTTGAGGCATGTCCCTAAATCTTTGGGAGCAACTATGATAAGCATTTACTGTGCTCTCTCCTACATTCTTCCTAGGGCTACTATCAAAATAAAGTGTGTCCCAAAATTCACGCAAGATTTGAATTGCATCATTTGCGTCACTTCTTGCGTGAATTTTGGGACACCCTTTAGATGGAGCAAGGCATGTCAGTAGCATGATAGGATCCAGTAGCACATCAGGAGAGAGTTCTCTACCCCTTTGTCTACTCCATTTCTTCCTAGCCTCACTGTTAGTGAACAGGAAGTTAAACTCTAAGAGGTAACCAGAAGCAGTAAGGAATTGTCTTGTGGAGGCTTACTTGAAAGGAATTAAGAATCTACTCTCATCCTCCCAAGATGGAGCTAGTCCCAAATCTTACAGGATCTGATGATGAAGCCTGGACTGAGAGGGGAATACAGGAGGTAGAAAAAGAAGAGGGAAGGAAACCAGAGGTAACTGTTACAAAAAATGAACAAAGAACAAAACAGCATCATGAAGAAGCCAATAGGCTAAGCAAAACAAAGCAGAGGGGTGACAAGATCTGAGGACCTGTAGCTGCCCCACCCCCATCAGAGCAGTCAGTTTCCTGGGCAGGTGCTGGGCTTCTCCTTTCAGAGAACTCTGGACCCTGCCCAGGAGAGTGTGAAAGCTGGCTGTCTCCCTGTCTCCAAAATCAGAGCACCGACCTACCTGATTGACTCTGCTGTCTAGTCATGGCCCAAGGGTTCTTGCAGTCAAGATGCTTCCATAATTGGCTAAGCTCATGGAACCTCGGCCTGTGGCTCTATGCTAACAAGGCTATTTAAACCCTTGCTGCCAAGGAAAGCACAGCTGTCGGCCAGCTGCCTGTTGAAGAAGTCATCTATTGCTACGGCACATCCTCATCTTCTTTTTCAGTAGAACTTTATTCCTCTACACTTTTTGGACACAGGAATAAGGGGTGTTGTTCCTAATGCTCATTATCATTAGGCATTAATCATCATCACCATACACATAAACTACTATACTGTCATTTGGACTGCTCAATACTTTACAACTTGGGAGAGGTGGTTCTTTTTTTTTTTTTTTTTAAAGATTTTTTATTGATTTTTGACAGAGAAACAGAGACAGAGAGAGACAGAGAGAATGGGGAGGGCCCAGAGCAGTCTCCACAGTTGACAGTTTTTCCATATAGTTTCACTCCACAGGTGGGCACAGGGTTGCACAGGGCAGGAACTGGGCCGGGAGCCTCCCACATAGGTCCCTGCAAGAACTGAACTGGGGGCACACCCCAGTTCAGCATGTGGGTCTGCATGGGCCGGGGCCAGGATTCAATCCTCGGTCCCCGGGGCTTCAAAGCGAGCGCTTAACCCACTGAGCCATCCCAGCTTTCCCAAGGTGGTTCTTAAGTTAGGTTGAGGTGTGCCCTCAGGAGAAAGAGAATGAAGGATGCAGGAAATGGTAGGAAAGAAGGATGTGGTCATAGCTTTGTGTCTGACTTCAGCCTGATCCAACAAGGAAACCCAGGAGCACCAAAGAATTGATCCTTCCTATAGGTAAAGGGGCTAGTTTTTTACCCCCGTTGGCTAAAAGTTGTAAAAATGTATAAAAGGAGTCTTCCATCCACCAAGAGCAATTTTATGGGAAAAGGAGTGGGGGGCATCTTTGAGTCACTGGAACCCAGCAGCTGGGGAAATGGATACACTGATATGGTAAAGGGGATTTGAGCAGGGTAGCAACAGCATCCACTAGAGCTTCTATATTAGTCAGCTCTGGTTACCATAACAAAATATAAACTGGGGGGCTTAAAGTTATTGTTCTCACAGTTCTGGAGGTTGGAAGTCTGAGATGAGGGTACCAGTGTGGCTAAGTTCTTGCATGGGCTTTCTTCCTGTCTTTCAGAAGGCCGCCTTCTTTGCTGTGTGCTTACTTACATGAGGTGGGAGGCTAGATAGCAAGCCCTCTCCTTTTATAAAAGGACTAATTCCGTCATGGAAGTCCCACTTTCATAACTTAATCTAAACCTAGTTAGCTCCCAAAGGCCCTTCTCCAAATATCATTAATTGGGGGGGTCGGGGGAGCACATTTCAGTCCATACCAGCTACCAGTTTGTAAACAAGAAAGAGACAACTGTTAGCCAGGATTATTCAATAGTAGCCACTTCCCTTGTACCTAAATTCTTCCAGAATTCCAATATATTAACTGACATATAACAGACAACTGAAACCCCAACTAGCTGAGCCAGGCCTAGGATCTCCCACCAGTTTCTCTCTTCTCAATCTCAGCAGGTGCTGCTTCGTGCCCTGGGAAAGTCAGGCTGTAATAGTTTGCAAGCCTCAGTCCTTGGTAAGTATTCTGTAGGTGACAGAAAGGCATCTGTGCAGGATCCTACCCAGCTCAGGCTTTGAAGCTCAGGAGCAGAGCCATTAGCATTCTCTTTGGCTGCAGACAGTTCTCTTCAGCCCTTGTTAGTCTCATTTTTGTTCCCTCCTGACCTTTTCATCAAGAGCAGCAGTTTCCTTGTTCCTAGCACTTTTTCTTCTCTTCAAAGAGTTCCGGGCTCCTGGGAGGCCTGTGGCCAAGAGACTTGCCAAACACCTCTGGATTCCCAATGAAGTGCAGACAGCCTGCTCTGCAGCTAAGAACCTGAGCACCCCCAACTCCTCTCACTTCAGGGTTGAGCAAAGGGCCAGTTGGGAAGCCACCTTCCCCCTGGCTTCCTGGGGAATCTGCAGTGGTTAGGCTTTGGGTTGTAAAGACTCTCCAGCTAAATCCCCCAATCCACCCCTACTTCTGGATTTGGGTTATTTAGACAGAGGAAGTCAACAGGGAGAGTCATAGGCCCTACACTTAGACAGTCTATTCACTGCCCATCCTCCATTCTAAAGCCCTGTTCACTCTCATGGGAAGAGGTAGGAAGGACTCTCCACTTCACAGAAGGGGTCCTGTAGGTGAGAGGGCAGAAGAGAGTTCTCAAGGAGAGTGCCATGCATACATCCTTTAGTTATTAAGAGCTGGCCTAGATCCAGCTGTATGGTGGGTTTTTAGAAAATAGGAAGAAGTAATCTCAGGAAAGCTTAAATTCTACTACTGGCCCCAAAGTAAATTTCTTTTCTTTCTTTCTTTTTTAAGATTTATTTTATTGTTTTCGACAGAGAGAGAGACAGAAAGGGGAAAGCCCAGAGCAGTCTCCATAGCTGTATGTCAGGTTCTGAACTGGTACCATACCCCAGTTCAGCATATGGGTCCACACAGACTGGAGCCAAGATTCGATCCTCAGACCCCAGGGCTGCAAGACGAGCACTTAACCCTCTGAGCCATTGCAGCATCCCCCCAAAGTAAGTTTCTTAAGCAATCCACAATTTTAGTAAGAGACAAGAGTGAGTTAGGCAGACAGTAATTCAGGTTCATTGTTCAAACTTTCTTCTTAAGGTTGTTCTTTTCAACTAAGCCACTAGTTGTATTCCTGTATCCTCCCCAAGGGTTTTCAGAGCTGAGAGAATTGTTCCATATTCTTTCACAGCCCAAAACATGATTCTGTCAGCTCTATATCTTCCCTTCCCTTATGCTCTATAGTTATCTCAGGCATACAAGCACTTACTCCTCACAATTGCTTCTGCAGTAATTCCAGAGAGGCACATGAAAACAGCTTTCTCAGAATCATATTTTACCAAACCCTTCTGTAGTCAGGACAATAGTTATGGCAACAGGGCACAATCATTTGTATTCATTTCCCTATCCCCTCTAACCACAGGCTGGGCCCAGCATCACCTGCAGACAGGCCGGGTGGGCCCAGAGGCACACAGAGAAGGACTGCTACTCCATCTGCTGGCTTGACAGCAACTCTGTGTTGCAGTCTTTGAATTCCCTACAAGGCAGGCTCTGGCTCTGAACCAGGAGACCAAGACGTCTTTTCATCATGATAGAGTGAAGCTATTCAGCCATTTTGTCAAAAATGATGACATCTACCCCTCCCACCTTAAACCCACAGACACAAATATAGCTGAAAAACATAGAGCCAAGCATTATTGATCTAACAGGAGCTGCTGGCTCTGCTCTGGGCAAGCATTGCTTTAGAGCTACAATATAATAGGGGCAGGCATGTAGCAAGAAAACAGCTGCAAATCAAGGCGGTGGTGGGAGGGGTTAGGATGAGGTTTAGAAAAACACTGATAAAATTGGACATTTTATTTTCTTCTTTCCAGCAAGCCCTTCATCTTTATTTCCCTTGTTTATGAAAAATAATTCCTCTATAGATTATTTAACTATTCCCCTGGGCCTTCAGTCCATCCAGAATCATTGTTTTGCTCACAATTTCTTATTTATCTATCCCTACTGAGGCAAGGAAAGGATAGGGGTCCATTTCATAGATTAGAATAAGCTTCCTCAACAGAAGAGAGAAGGAGAAAATTATATTACCTACCGTTGCTCAGATATTAATTACTTGGTTCCTAAATTCCCTGTTTAACTATGAGTACAGTAAGTACATGGCTTTATTTGGAAGTTTCAACAGATCCCACTATGTAGTATCCATGTCATAATAAAGTGAGGTGCCAGTAAAGATGCAAATTTTCATACAAACCAGTTGAAAAAGTTATAAAACTGAAACTTTCACTCATATCAAAGAAAAAAAACAGTTATTAAATATTAAGAGAAAGTTTATGAAAAGGATTTATTTAGTGAGAAGTGTTGGGTACCCCCTCCAAAAATAGAGCAAGGTAGCTGCATTTCACCACACGCCTAGTGAAAACAGCTTCAAGGGAACCAACCCCTCAGATAGCTTGATATGTGTCTCTTGCAGTCAGAGGGGCAAATTGGACAAATTTCGGACTCCAGCCCAAGAAATGTAGGGACCAGTGTATAGGCTAGCAGCTGCGTTGCCGTGCTGTAATCCGCCCATAGTCTCAGAGCTTGTATGAGCAAAGAACCTGTTTCTCACAAAGACACTCAATATGAACTGTTGAATTATCAGAGGCTATAGAGGAAGAAAGCAGCTGACAAAAAACTTTTACAGAGGAGGGTGGTGGTGGTGGTGGTGGTGGTGGACATGATGTGTATGTGTGTGTGTGTAAAAGAGTACAGATCTCTGAAGAACCCTCAAAAGTGCCTTGGAGAAAGCTAGATTTAAACATTGGCCACTCCTTGAGAGCAAAGAGTATAAAGCCAGCTTCAACAACATGAGAAAAAAAAAATTTCCCATCACTTTTTACTTCCTTGCTCTAATCCTGGAAGGGTCAAAAACTTCAGGAAAGAAAGAAGGACCACACCCCTTCTTTTCACTTGTACCAAGACCTTGATGAGATGGGACAACTAGCTTAATCTTGAAAAATTTGGAAACTTTGACAATACTTGGACTGAACATGTTAAGTACCTAATTGAGATCATGTTTTACGAAATAAAGTGACTGTAGGGTATCCTAATACTTACAAGAAAAGCATTTGTCCAGGAGAATTAGGGCCATCAGTACTAAGGTTTAAAGGAACAGTGGGAGCCAAAAACAAAGTTTCTTTTATGATTACACCACCTGAGTCCTGCTTGTCTTTGTTCCAGTTACTATTGTAAAAGTTGTTTCTCAACCTTTACTTTAAAAAGTAATGAAACCACCACCAAAGCAGTCATTAGAGGAGCTATTGTCAGAATTAATAGTTCTCCTTTGATTAATAGCACTCTAATGTCCCTGTGGGAAATGAGGCCTAGGGATTTAAAGCTCTGTCCACTTTTCCCCATACTTCTCGATTTCCTGAAGCATCCCTCCTTTTCTTTGGTCATCCTGCAAGTATTAGCACAGTTCTGAGCAAAGCCATTTTTAACAATGTCCTAAAACCTCCTGTGCTGTCATAGTCCTGCTCCACACCCTGCTCCTTGATCCCTCTTCATCCTCAGGGATGATTCAGGGAGTTATAAGTCATCTTGACAGTTTCAGTCTCCTCCAGGGTAACACTGCCATCTTCTTAACTTTGCCTTTTCATTTTTTCCCCTATCACCAGGGGAAGTAGAGAAATACAACCACATACAAAGAAAGCACTAGATGAAGAAAATTATGTACATCAGCAGTGTCCACCGTTTGGCTTCCCTGGGCCACATGGAAGAACTAACAACAGCTGATGAGCTAAAAAAAAAAAAAATAAACCTAATAATGTTTTAATTTGTGTTGGTCCTCATTCAAAGCTGTCCTGGGCCACCGGTTAGACATGCCTGAACATGAATTCTCTGCCCTCCAGTAATGTACAACTGAAGACAGCTAATATTAAACAGACAAGCAAGGGATGCCGGATGGCTCAGCAGGTTGAGTGCTCGTTTTGTGACCCTGAAGTCTAAGGATCGAATCCCGGTCCCAGCCTGTGAGAACCCATATGTTGAACTGGGGTGTGCTTCCCATGTGAGAGGCCCCCAGTTTTGTTATCACTGGGGTGAGCTTTCTAGGAGGCCCCTGGCCCACTTCCTGCCCTGCGCAGACCTGGGGCTGCCTGTGGAATGAAACCATGTAGAAAACCAATGACATGCAACTCTGGAGACTGCTCTGGGCCCTCCCCCTTCTCTCTGTCTCTACCTGTCAAAAAACAATAAAAATAAATCTTTAAACAGATAAGCATAAATGTATAAATAACAGAAAAGCAGCAGTGAACCAATACTTGAGTGAACAACGGGAAATGCAGGATTGAGATGGGAAGCAGAGACAATTAGTCAATGAATGTTTACTGAACAGCTATTAGGTATCAGGCAAATGGTGAGGTTCTGGCAATAAAATTTTTACAAGAAAGGACATAGCTCCTGCACGTGAAGCTTTCAAAATACTGGAGGTAAACACTAAAGAAATTTTTACTAAAAAGTAGTTTAATGAACATAAGTACACAAAGTGCTATGATAGATAATATGCAGAACTGGTCTGGGCACCAGGAGTCTAAGCTAGTCTAAGTATTAGAGAAGTTTACTCAACACAAGTGACATTTAAATTGGGATCTGAAATAGGGTTAGACAAATGGCTGGTGGGGAGTAGAGTGATTAGGGAGAAGAAAGGACATATGGGAAGGCAGAAGCAACACGTGCAAGGAACTGAAAGAAGTCCTAGTGGCTGAGTGAATCTATCAAGTGGAAAAGGGGCCAAAGTGAGGAGGCTAAAGGGATCAGCAGAAAGCTGGAGAATTTTAAATGTTGATTAAGAACAAAGCAAATGAAAATTATAGAATCAAGGATTCCAAGGATTTAAGAACTTAAATGTATTTAGTCCAACTTAGATGATGCTGGAATCCTCTCTGTCTGGTTCCTATCACTGGATCAACATGAATGGAGGCCAAACAGGGCTTGGCATGGGGTCACAAGAGGCTGGTATAAGGGTGCAAGTGAAGTACCCATGTAGCCCCAAGGGCTGAAGCAGAAGGGCTATTGGTTCCATTTCTCCATCCCCCAAGTATGAGTTGGAGCTTCCTGCTTGATCAGCCTGCTTATTTGTGTGAAGACACTCTCATAGATTTGGCCAAGGGGATGCAGATGGCAGCCATCTGTGTTTATTAACCATAGCTTGGCAAGAGGAGAATTATTCTAAGTAGATGTCAGGTAGGGCGATTGATTCAAGAGTGCTTGGTTAGTTTGCATCCTTGACAGAGAAACCCATTGTGAAAGGCCAAGCAAGGAAAGGCAATCTATGGAGAAGCCAAAGGACAGCAAAGCCAGAATGCCCACCACCCAGAGGAGGTCTGGCCCATTTACTCTAACAGTGGGATTTGTTTATTACCATTAGGGCAAATGCTTCTTCCGGTGCTGGAGGCAGGACAAGAAGGCTATTCCTTGGTAGTACAAGCCAATAAAACACTTAGGTTTTTATGTCCATAATGAAATGTGGTCCCCCTTCACCCTCCATTTTTACCTGCTTTTCACTGTATGGCAAGGCTGGGTGTACTCAGGAATTGTCCCATGTCCATGGTCATCATCACCATTAATCAGCATTTAGTAAGCACCCGAACTATAAAGAGCCCTGAGGTGGCTCAGGATATAAAAACGTAGAAGTTTCTGCCCTTCAGAGGCTCACAGATCTAGATGAGGAAGGTAGAAACATGCACCTGAAGATAAACCATAACCTCAGATACCAAATGGGTGTATGGAAAAGAGCTAGGCTTTATGAAAGGCTGGATTGCTGTGGAATGGGCTAACCCCCAAGCTTTCTGAAGTAGCGGGCACTTGACCTAGGAATCACACTGGAGTCAAGTATGGTGAAGGCATGGGAAAGTGTTAGGGGGTGGGGAGTAGAGAAACAGGGTTAGACCAGAGGCTCTGACAAAGGAGTAATGAAAAATCAGATTTGAAAGGTAAAGGAAATCATGAAAAGCCTTAATGGTAGACTAAGGTGCTTGGAGCTATGAAATTATTATGGAAACAATGAAAAGCCACTGAGGGTTTCTGGGCAGGAGTTTTAGAATAACCATGATGCCTGGAGTGTGCACAATAATTTTAATGTTAAGAGAAAAAAAAAGTCAGGAAGCCAGTTAGGAGATCAGCATATGGCAGGATTTGATAACTTTTCAATTTTTCCTCTTTTTTTTTTTCTTTTTTGCTGAAAGAACTGAGTTACAGACATTTCCCTTGAGCTCTCAGGGAAGTTAAAGGAAAAGAGAATCAAAGTTTTGGTAGTAGTGATAGGAGTTTTAAAAACCATCAAGACTACTATTCAAGAGTATAATAGAAGCTAGTGCTTGAGGAAACCGGCCTCAGAGCAACAAGATGCAGGGAAGTGCTGCAAGCAGACTAGAAAGATGGGTTGCAGATGAAGATGAGTTAGCTTGTAGGACCTGAAACAGGCCTTGCTCCGTGGCAGCACCTGAGGAGGGAACACAACCTTAGAGAAGACTGGCTGTGTGAGGCAACTAGGAGGCAGGACCCTAGACTGCAGAATTCACAGCCTCACAAAAGATTCCTGTGAGGCAAGGGGGGAAGTACAGGCAGTCAGGACCTGGATTGGAAGAGATGGTACAAATGATGAAACAGCCAGTGACTCAGCAATAAGCAAAAATTCAACCAACGCCCCCTCTAATCTCCTGGCAAAATATAAGATACTGAAACCACATTTCCATTCCGAAGATGAAAAATAAGTGAACTTAAATTTCCCACCAGTCAGATGGGATAGGAGCAATCATTGAAGTTTATCTTTATTTAAGATTGTTTAAGGGATGCCAGGATGGCTCAGCGGGTTAAGTACTTGTCTTGCAGCCCCCAGATCCAAGGATCGAGTCCCAGTTCTGGCCTGTGCGGACCCATATGCTGAACTGGGGTGTGTCCCCAGTTCAGTTCTTACTTGGGCAAGCTTCCTATGTAGGAGGCCCACAGTCAGTTCCTGCCTTGCGCAGCCCTGTGCCCACCTGTGGAATGAAACTGTATAGGAAACTAAAGATGTGTAACTATGGAGACTGCTCTGGGCCCTCCTCCTTCTCTCTGTCTCTGTCTCTCTCTGTCAAAAACAATAAAAATAAACCTTAAAAAAAGGATTATTTAAGTAAATAATAAATGTGATACTTTCCACACACATGAATTTATAAACTGAGAGTCATACCTGCTGTACATGCTATAGTTCAAGTGTGAGAGGCTGACACCTAAATTAGAATAATTACAATGAGAAGACAAAGATATAATAGTCCTAGAGATATGCAGGAATAAAGAACAGGATTTAACCTGCCCAGAATCTATAGAAATTCCCAGGACACATTGAGAATGCAGAAAGTTTCTCCTAGCCTCTATCATTCTCTACCCTGAGGCATCCCTGTAGGGAACTTAAGTAAATGCTTTATGTATTAGTCTTAGCATCCATAAATTATGATGAAATGCAACTTTAAAAGGCTTTGTTCTCTCCCAAGACTGTATGTTAGTGCTCAAGTATATAGGGTAAATTTAAAAAAGGATGTGATTATGTAATTTAGTCATTGAGTTTCTATAATACTCTGTGTCAGATATGGTAGAATACTAGCAATACCTAGATTAATAAAACTGTTCTTGTCCTTGAAATGCTCACAGTCTAGTGGGAGGGATGGACATGCTAATAAATAATTAAACTCCCTTGTGTATGTCTTAACATAACTGTGGATAAATGCCCTAGAAGCACAGGACATAAAGTGACAAACTCTGCCTTAGGAAGCCAGAGAAGGCTTTACAGAGAAGGTGAGATTTAAATGGGTTTTACAGGATGAGTAGGAACTCAACATTTGAATTAAAAAAAAAAAAAAAAAAAAGCATTCTAGATAGTGGGGAAGGTACAAACAGGGCAGGGAGGCATAAAGAAATAGTGAGCTTGGGGATGCCAGGATAGCTCAGCAGGTTGGGCCCTTGCCTTGCAACCATGAGGCCCAGGGATCAAATCCCAGCTCTGGCCCATGCAAACCCACATGCTAAACTACAGTGCAACTGGTAACCGCCAAGATGGCAGGAAGGTTCTCACCTTCCACACGGGAGGCCCCCAGTACAGTTCCCACCCCGTACTGCCCCACATCCACCTGTGTGGAATGAAACTATGTCACAACTAACGATGTACAACTATGGAGACTGCTCTGGGCCCTCCCCCTTCTCTTTCTCTTTCTCTCGCTCTCTCTCCTCTCAAAACAATGAAATAAATCTTAAAATAAAGTAAAATAAAATAAATAGTGAGTTTGCAATGGAGGAGGAGAAGGGATGAAAAAGAAGTTGGAGGAATGAACCCCACAGTATTTTCACAATATTAATTAAATTACAAAGGTCACATAAGTGATTTTGCAAATTCACTGGTATGTTAAGACCTATTTCTAAGTCTCAAAGCTGTGATTCAAGGGGTTAAGTGGAATTAACTCATCAAAGAAGAAAACCTGATCCTCAGTGAAAAAGATCTATCTGGAATTGGCCCCGGCAATCTTGAATCACAGATAGGCTAGCAACATGATGAACACAGAAGGGGTAGCTGTTCACATATTCACACCAAAAGGACTTCTGTGGTACACCAAAGAGAAGTCACATGTCATCTGATATACAGCCCTGTGCTGGAGAGTACACAAAAGGATACAGACACTTAACTCCCCTTAGAGTACCTAATAGCCGCAGGCAAAACATGGCTTTTCTATTTTTCTCTTTGAAGACCTCACCAAAAGCACTCACATGTTTTCCTTCCTCAATAATATCCAACCTTGGGGATGCTGGGATAGCTCAGCTGTTGAGCATTTGCCTCACGAGGTCCAGGGTTCGATTCTGCTGAACTGTAGCAAAACTAGTAACTGCCAGGATGGTGGCGAAGATTCTCACCTCCCTTGCAGGAGGCCCCCAGTACAGCTCCTACCCCAAGTGGCCCTACATTCACTTGTATGAAATGAAACCATGTCACAACTAATGATGTACAGCTATGGAGACTGCTCTGGGCCCTCCTCCCTTTCTCTCTCTCCCTCTTTCTCTCTCTCACCTTCTTTCAAATCAAACAAACAAACAAAATCCAACCTTGTAGTCATCTTCATTTACCAAAGGAGCAACTTTCAGAGAAAACAATTTAGTTTAATATCCATATTCCTGGAGTCTGGATAAAGCCTAGAAATTTAGAGGGACACATCACACCACATAGCCTTAAGCTTTCTATCCTGGGGATTATTTTTCTTCAGGCCCTACTCTTTCCTCTTCTTTGGCCCCAAAGACATAGGCAGTGTGGAAAAGGACTATACTTACTTACTATCCATGGTAACTTCATGTAAAATACCCTCCAAAACTTCAAATACTTTTTTCCTAATAATATGCCTCAAGATTTACTGAAACATCTGAATTTCATTTTCAGCAAATTAAAAGATCTGGATTGCAAATGTACAGGTTATATACTTTGTGATGGATTTCTGAAAGAATTCAGGGATCTGGGAAGAAAAGATATTACTGATAGATTCTTTGAGGGTCAAGAGAGGGTCTTAGAAAACTGACTTCAACTAAAAAGAAAAAGGTAATTTGGTTTTACTCTTCAAATAAAAAGTGCATTTGGTTTTGAAAAGAATCATCGAGACACATTTTTGTGTGTTTAACAACCACCTTGAAATTGGTCTGCCTCAGAGGACAGCATGATTCTGGACTACCTTAGCATGAATGATTTATAACATTCATGAACTTAGCAACTACCTCAGTTTTTTTACATCTGGCACCCAACACCACCTGCATGTTAAGAGAAGATTTATGATTTTATAAAGCTCAACTCATTATGCAGAGGTACATGAATTGTCTTATATGTGCAGTCTATAACTCCCAAGACAGACAAGGAGACAGCTATGTCACAGAATTTACAACTCCTTCCTACTAAAGCTGAAATTTTAGAGAAAAACTAAAAATATAATTGACTCTTTGGAGAAAAATAGCTTTAGCTAATCATTACACCCTCAAATGATGAACTGGCTATAGCCCACCACTATATCTCACAGGAACAGAGGCTAACAGTGAAAGTCACTTTAATCACAGCACTGAACTATGTCTACATTTTGAATGCAGCAGTAACAGACAGAACCTAAGTTACTGGAAATATCAAGCACACTTTCAGTTTAAGTTTTTCCCCAGATTTGTGTCTGAGACCTCTTGTTGAGCTTTCTCATCAAGTAGCCCAGCCAGACACATAGACATGGACTTCAGAGAAGAGAATTCAATACCTTGGTGTACCCGATGGCTTCCTGTGTGAACCCTCAAAGTGAAGAAAAGCTTGCTTAGATTCTGAAATGCAGCTTGTTTTCAAAGATATTTTAGAAATGCCACAAATCTCTCCCCATAGCCTACAAAAAAAAAAATAGTAGAAGTACAGAGGATTCAGTGGAATAAACTTATGAATCTCAAGACAGAATGAGATTACATAGATAGCCATTAAAAATGACAAGTATATGGGACCAGGTTGACAAGCAGATATCTTAGGAGAGATAATGCTGAGCATAAAAAGCAGAAACACAAAAATGGTAAGCACATGTGCCAATTGGAAAAAGGAAAAGTGACAGAAAAAAATGTTTCCATGGGAAAGCCAGGATAGCTCAGAGAGTTAAGTGCTTCCTTTGCAGCCCTAGGGACAGAGGATGGAATCCCAGCCCCGGCCTGTATGGACCCATGTACTAAACTGGGGTGTGCTTCCCATGTAGGAGGCCCCCAGTTCAGTTCTCACACCCCAGTTTGGCCACCAGCTCAAGGGGGTGCACCTCCCATGAGGGAGGCCCCCAGCCCAGTTCCCGCCCATCTGTGTGGAACAAAACCATGTCAAAAACTGATGATGTACATTGTTCCCAACAATGTACAAGGGATTCCCAACCCCGTGCCTGCGGGCACCATGGCTCCCACGGCCCGATTTGTGTGCGCCCGCCATTATTTGACTGCATCAGAAGTTTTTCATAAACA
The DNA here is from genome assembly GCA_004027555.1 of Craseonycteris thonglongyai. Lineage (NCBI taxonomy): Eukaryota > Metazoa > Chordata > Mammalia > Chiroptera > Craseonycteridae > Craseonycteris > Craseonycteris thonglongyai. Next base: position 13,802 of record PVKE010038604.1, read on the forward strand.
CTAAGTAAAACTATAATTTTTTTTTAAAGAACTGTAATTTTTTAAACTTTTATTTATTTATTTATTTATTTATTTTTGAGAGAGAGAGAGAGAGAGAGAGAGATACAGAGACAGAGACAGAGAGAGAACTGAACTGGGGGAACTCCCCAGTTCAGCATATGGTTCCGCACGGGCAGGGGCCAGGATTCGATCCTCGGTCCCTTGCACTGCAAAGTGAGTGCTTAACCCACTGAGCCATCCTGGCTTCCCCTATAATTTATTTTTATACATTTGTTAGAATTTTAAAATACTGTTTGAGTATCTACACAGGTTTATTATATTCGTTGGTATGTTTGCGATAGCGTATGTATAAGTTTTTCCCTAGCTTTCGCCTTTGTACATGTCGCGTCTTGTTTAGCCGCTGCACTCTTTAAACTCTCCTCCACCCAACCGGGAGACCCGAAGTTGCCGTTTTGGTTGCGGTTGCTGGACTGATCGGGTCGTGACGGTTAGCTAGGATCACAGTGTTTTGATATATTCGATTTTAAATGAACTAAAAGCGAGGTAGGTAATCTATTATTATGGTGGCAATTGGACATGATATTGTAGTTCTATAACTATTTTTATTTTTATTTTTGTAGTCCTAAAATGAGTGGACCAAATAAGAGAAAACGAACCCATAATTTTAACACAGACTGGGAGGAATCATATTGTTTCATTAATTTAAAAGGTAAATGCATTTGCCTGTTGTGTGGCAGTAGTATTGCAGTGCCGAAAAAACATAACGTTGAACGTCACTTTCAGACGAGTCGTACCACTTTTGATACGAATTATCCACTTAAATCTGAAGTAAGAAAGAAAAAAATAAATCAACTCAAATGAAGTTTAACTACTCAACAGACTGTTTTCACTAGACATGTGGAAAAATCTAAAAAGTCAACCATTGCTTCTTTCAAAATTTCTCACATGCTCGCAAAGAAGAAAACACCTTTCCAGGATGGTGAATTGTTAAAAGAAGCATTTCTGACTGCTGCCGATTGTTTGTTTGAGGAATGTTCTAACAAGCGTGAGATTATGTCGGCGATACAAGACCTACAGTCATCAAATAACACAGTCACAAGAAGAATACACACAATTTTAAAAGACTTGCAGACTCAGTGAAAGACTGACTTGGAAATATGTGACTGTTTCTCTCTGCAATTTGACGAGTCAACAGATATATCAGACACCGCACAGTTGGCAGTTATGGTGAGAATGGTATTTAGGAACTTCACAGTAAAAGAGGAGCTGTTGCAAATATTACCAATGAAAGGACAGACGAGAGATGAGGATATTTATAAAACTTTCAGAACATACGCCAGGTCGATAAACATGCCTTTGCATAAGTTGTCTGCTATAACTACCGATGGGGCACCAGCAATGGTTGGTGAAAACAAAGGATTTCTTGCCCTTTGCAGGAAAGATGAATCATTTTCAAACTTTATGTCCTACCACTGTATTATCCACCAGGAAGCTTTGTGTTGTAAAATACTGCCCTTTGAACATGTTATGAAAATAGTCACAAAGATAATCAACTCTATTCGAGCAGCTCCAT
>PVKE010038605.1:0-15367 GCA_004027555.1 Craseonycteris thonglongyai
ATGAGGACCGAGGATCGAATCCCGGCTCCGGCCCAGGCAGGACCCACGTGCTGAACTGGGGAGTTCCCACAGTTCGGTTCTCTAACTGTCTCTGTCTCTGTCTCTCTCTCTATCTGTCAAAAAGTAAAATAGAAATAAATATGCACTGAAGATAAAAAGATAATTTCTCTCTATAAATGTGAAAAGATAAAAAAAAAAAAACAAAAAACAAAAAAAAAACAGAAATATACTTTAAAATGTGTGCTTGCTTCGGCAGCACATATACTAAAATTGGAACGATACAGAGAAGATTAGCATGGCCCCTGTGCAAGGATGACACGCAAATTCGTGAAGCGTTCCATATTTAAAAAAAAAAAATGGGGAAGCTGGGAAGGCTCAGTGGGTTAAGCGCTCACTTTGCAGCGCCGGCCCCGGCCCGTGCGGACCCATATGCTGAACTGGGAGCTCCCCCAGTTCAGTTCTCTCTCTGTCTCTGTATCTCTCTGTCTCTCTCTATCTCTGTCAAAAAAAAGAAAAATAAATTAAAATGTATATAAGTTTGTGTTTTTTTAACTTAAATTTTTTTCTGAACTTAAAAAATCTAAATGAGCTTAAGGGACAAAAAAAACAAAAAACAAATGTGACCCTAGCCACTTGCTGAGAACATTTCTGAGGCCCATGGCATCACCTCCAGGTCCTGAACCTGTTATCCTCTGTCACATGCACTGGGGTAAAGGACACCCCTCCCCCCCAGATTGAAATGGGCCCCAGGAGGCCCAGGGAGGGGAGGGAGGCTGAGCAGGGTCCACGGAGAGCACGCGGCAGCCTTTTGGGACTGTTGGTGGCTATTTCTACCCAGGTACCCAGTGTCCAGGCACTGGGTCCTGATGCCTTCATTTCAGACAAAGGAAACAGAGCCTCAGTGAGGCCACCAGGCTTCCCCAGAAGCCTACAGCCAGTGGCCTGCACCTCGCCTGTCTGTCTGTCTGCCTGCCCTGTCTGTTCCCCCAGGACTGGTGCTGGGGCTAGAGCAACCCTGAGTCCCATTCCAGCTCTAACACCTCCCCCACAGCAAGCATCTTGATGCCTCCATGCCTCAGTTTTCCCATCTGCACAACAGGGTAAGGGCAGTTCCTGCCCTGTGGGATCTAGAGGGTACACGAAATGTGTGAGATGCTTAATCTGGTGTCTGTGCATAGCTAAGTGACAAACATACTAGCACTCCACAGTTCTGAGCTCCTTTCATATGTGGTGAGCAGATGTTACCTTGGAAAACATCCCAACATTTAATGTGAACCGAAACCATGGTGAGATAACCATGCGCCCCTCACCCCCCACCCCCTGCATGGCTGAAACCAGAGTCATTATCACCAGTGTCGATGAGGACAGAGAAACAAGCCTTGTGCATAGCAGGTGGAATGCAAAATGGAGCACTCAGCAGCTCCTCCAAACGTCAGAGGCACCTCGGACCCTGCAACTCTACTCCTAGATATATACTGGAGAAGCTTGCACATGCACATCCTCAGTAAGAAAATTCACAATAGCCCAAGGTTGGGAACAGCTCACATGTCCATCTACAGGCGACTGGCCTGACAAACACACGTGGCCTGTCCACACCCTGGAGCATTACTCGGCCGTGAAAAGGAGGGAGGCGCTGACACTCATCACAATGTGGATGGACCTTGAACACACGGTGCTCAGTGAGAGAAGCCAGACACACAAGGCCACACAGTGTGTGATTCCATTTATGTGAAATGTCCAGAACAGGCACATCCAGACAGGAAGTCGGTCAGTGGTTGTCAGGGGCTGGGGAAAGGATGAGGATCACTGATCATGGTGACATAGCTTATTTTTGGGGTGACTGAAGGGTCAGAAACTAAACAGAGGTGTGGGTTGCACAACATCTACAAACCAGTGAATTATATACTTTGAACAGGTGAATTACGTGCTGTTAATTTTGTATCAATAAAGCTGTTTAAAAACCCCAACATTTATGAGTTGTTGAGACTAAAGATTTGTATCAAGTGGCTGAAGACCTGTGATTAAGAGTAAACTGGTTTACAATCCCACAGTGGCATTTTCTACAGGCCAGACATGGCCATGTTGGTGACAGAAAGCCACCAGGATATCAGCAGGATGCCACATCCAATGCCAGGAGACTGAAATCCTCATCTCTGCTTGTGACATCACCCAATCCCTGCCAAAGGCACACTGGTCTCCATCAGCGCTTGTCCAGGGCCCCTCAGCAAGAGGTTCCAGGTTTTCCAAGAAAGATTCCAAGGCCACAGCCCGTTGGTCCCAGGCCCTCCTCAGCCTGGCTGCCCTCCAGACCTGTAGCCAACAGCAGAATTTCAAAGCTACTGAGGTGTTTTGGAGCGGAAGTCAGCCCCAAACCCTGCCAAGACCGGGAGGAAGAAGAGGCAGAGATGCCAGGTGTGCAGCTGGCCGGCTGGCCTGCCATGTGCCAAGAAGTGGGTAGGGCAATGCCAGAGTCAACATGGTCCCTAGCACCTGCCCAGCTGGCTGGGACCAGGCCACTGCTGACACTGGCTACATAGGTGCCTGGCCAACTGCACTTGTCACAAATGAAGAGAAATAAGCTCCGGGCACAGCAAAGCAGGCCCCCCACCAGCCCACAGCCTCCTGCAGCTCCCTCATCTCAGAATACGGCCTGGCAGTGTCTGGCTCTATGTATGTGCCAAGCTGGATCAGGACCTTTGCTTGGGCTGTTTCCTCTACCAGGTGCTCTATTTCTCCGTGTGTGTGCCTGGCTTCTCCAACAAGGCTCAGCCTAAACATCACATCCCTGCTTCCCCAACAAACACACCAACCACATCCCTCAACCCCCTGAATGCCTTGTTACTATCCATTTACTTGTTCACCGACCTTTACCTACAACAGGGATAAACCATGAGCATGCATGACACTGGGGCTCCCTCACCTTCTGGCCTCAGTTTACTCCTCTGTGACCCAACGCTGGGCATCTCAAGACTTCACCATTGCATCCTGGACAAGTGGGATAATGGCTTCTGATGCCCTTTGTTCTTGACATGCTGAGGGGCTTTGCAGTCAGGGCTTCTGACCACTTGTCCCTGCCCAGCCTGGCCGCCAACCACTTCACACTTCTGTTAGTGTTGGGGTGGGGGTGGAGCATGAGTCCTGTCGATCTCTGACCTCAAGGAGGCCCACACAACCTCATCCCTTCCTCCCTCTGGACCCAGCCATGACCCTGTGAGAGAGCGGTGTCTGTCCATCTCTGGTCCCCAGCCAGGGCTCCCCAACGGCTGGGTTCAGGGTAGAAGACAAAAATCCAGTGAATAAATAAACATAACTTGCCCAAAAGGTACTTGTCTGTTACACTGAACCCAGTGAACATCAGGGGTTCAGCACCTGCAGACCCTGCCCCCAACACCATGCCTCAGTTTCCCATCTGCAAAACAGGTGGGTAGCCGTCCAGCAAGTATTTCCTTCCAAAAAAAGAGAAACTGAGGCAGGAAACAGGGTGGGGTCATCAGTTCTGCTTGAGAGCTCAGGCTGGTATATAGGCTGGCCTCACCCTCAGGAGGTGACATCTGCTGTCATGCCACCAGAAGGCACCACCATGCACATTCTAGGACCAGGTAGGAGGTAAGCCATCCCAGCTAGCCCCAGGTGTCTGGGCAGCTCCTAGGAGGGCCGGTGTGTGTGCATGTGTGTATGTGTGTGGGGGGGGGATTAGCTCTCCATGCCACCCTTGAAGATGTGTCCAGTGTCCTAAGCCACCTGCTCTGTTCCTGTCACCCCACTGTAGCCCCTGGCTTGTCCTCATGGGTCCAATTCCCAGGTCTTCATCTGTGAGTTTCCTGATGGCCTGAACTCATGCCTCAGGGCTGCTGGGTCCCAGCACCTTTTCCCCAAGTGAGGCCGAGAGGGGAGCCCCTGGCTCTGGGTCCCCAGAGACTAGCCTGTTCCTCAGGGGGCCCCACAGCCAACCATGCAGAGAAAGGCTGCCTGAGAGCACTGGCATGCGCTGGCAGGTCCACAGCCCCCAGGAGCGCAGCAAGCACGGGTGATGGGCTGGGAAGGCCAGGCTACTGGAGGGCGGGGCAGGGCCCAGCTGGCTTCGGGTGGAATGCGAGCTCCACTGGCCGCCCCAGCTGCCATCTGGTTTCCATCTGCCCAGCCCAGCTTGGCCCAACTTCAAAGGATGCCCCGCCTGGCCACTTCCTCTGCCCTGGCCCACAGCGGGAAGGCACCAGGACGGCCTGCTTCCTCCCTGCCCCTCCAGAGCCCCAGGGAGCTGCTGGCCAGCACACCAACTCAGCCACTCCTGCTTAGCCAGCTGCCTGGGCCTCAGCAGAGCAGACTCCATGCCATTAGTGATGACAAGGCCTCCAACCTCAAGTCACCGGGCCACACCCACAACCATGATGAGCTGGTCAAGCAGCATGGCCTTTGCCTGGGCCATCCCCTCCACTTGGAAGCTCTGTCACTCTGCTTGTCCTGGTGCAGACACCAGGAGCCTTGAAACTTCTCCTTCCCGGCTTGTGTGTCCCACATCTGTACACTTCACGGCCCTTGGAACTCCCAGTGCCCATCTCAGCACTTGTGCACACACGAGGCAAACCCCAGTAGCAGCCAGCTACACCCCTCCACGGCCCCATTAGGATGTACAACCCACCTGCTTGAACTGCTCCTCATACGTCCAGTCACCATGGTCAGGAGGCTGCAGCTGGGGTGCCATGTGGGCAGGACCCCCAGAGTGGGCTGGGCCAGCCCCTGATCGCTCCTGGCCACCCGGGGCCCGGGGCCCACCATCACTGCTGCAGAATGTCTGGGGCGGTTGCACCTTGCAGGAAAACAGGGCTACAGAGCTCAGGCCAGCAGAGCCTGGTGGCCCAAGCTCCTCCTCATCCTCGTAGTCCTCTTCCTCTTCTTCCTCGTCCTCATCCCCCAGGTCTTCCTCCAGCTCCTCCTCCTCCTCTTCCCATTTCAGCTTCCTGGGGCAGGCAGAGGGCAGAGGTCAGGGGAGAAGGCAGCAGCTCACCCCTGCCCTGGGGCAAGGACGGCTCCTCATCCCAGTCTGAGTCTACCTCTCTCAACCACTGTTGGGAGGGCTTGAAAGCAGGAGCTACTTAGGGCATGGGCCATACTGCTCATTCCCAGTGAGCCCAGAGCAACTGGAGTTGCCCCTTGGGCATAAACCTGTCCTCTCAGTCACTCTGCCACCCCCCACCCCTGCTCACAGCTCCCCTTGTCCTCCCCTCCTCTCTCTGCTATACAGCCTGCCTTTGCTGGGCCTTGAAAGAGTTAAGCCAGTTCCTGCCTCAGGGCCTTTGCTTGGGCTGTTCCCTCCATCAAGACTGCTGTGCCAGACTCCCACTGGCCCTTCCTAGGGATGGTCACTTCTATAGAGACCTTCACCCACCATTCTAAGAAGATGACCTCCGGCCACAGCCATCCCCATCCCCAGCACCCTTGCTTCATTTTCTTGGCAGCCCTGATCACAACTTGCATGGGATCACCCCACTTCTTTACTTGTTAAACATCTCCCCAGAATGAGCCCACTGGACGCAGACCCCAATGAGCCAACGAACGTCTATCCTGCACCACCAAGTTTATCTGCCCAAGGCCACGCCTGCTGTAGCCTCACCAGGCAACTCGGCCACTGGCCACATGTGGCTGGTTCTGCTCAAATTAAGGTGAAATACAACTAACTATAAACACAGGCCTCAGCCACCATGGGCACATTTCACATACTCAACAGTCATGGAGACTGGAGGCACCCACACTGGAGAGTGCAGGTGGAAAACATGCCCACTATCATCCAGAAAGTTCTAAAGGTTGTCACTTCCCTGAAGCACTTTGTGCTGCCCTTATGACTATGTCCCCAGGGCCTAGACACCCACTCAGTGCATGGAGCCTGCAGACCTCACTCACAGGTCATCGTCGGAGGTCACATCCTCCACGTGCCCATCGCCTTTCACGTGTCCTGGCACCTCCACGCCTCGGCCAGGTGAGCCTGGGGCCTCCTCCAGGGCTGTGTCCTCATCCTCTGAGGCGTGGGGCCCATCCTCAGAGCAGCTTGGGCTGGGTACAGGTCTGAGGCCAGCAGCAGCAGCCCGCATGGCAGCTAGCGCAGCCATCTGTGTCCGCTGCATTCGGGCATCAGGGTCTCTGTCCTCATCCGGGGTGGCCCTGGCACAAGCTAGGGGGCCAGCAGAGGGGTCAGGTGGTGGCAGCTGCCGGGCCTCCAGCTCCTGGCGTGCCCGCTGTTGCCGTTGCAGGAGTGTTTCCATCACAGCCTGCAGCTTCATGGCCCTGCGGGCCGGGCCGCCCCGAGCACCAGGGGTAGGTGGCGGGGGCGGCCCCTTCGGGGAGGGGTCCCGGCCGCACTGCAGTGTGGGGGCCACGGGGGAGCCGGGGCAGTGCAGGGTGGCAGGGGGCAGGGGGCAGGGGGGCGCTGAGCTCAGGCTGAAGGCTGATGGGGCATGCCAGTGGAGGGCAGGTGGCACCTCCTTCTCACACTGGGCACTGGGGGACAGCAGCTGGCATCCAGCTCATTCACGTGTTTGCAGAAACCTGGGGGTAGCAAGAGAGACTGTCAGATCACACTGGGTTCCTCAGCCCCATCCTCCTCACTGAAGTTGGACTGCAAAGGTCTCTGGGAAAATCCCTTCTGCCCATTCCCACCGGGGTGCAGACCTGGAGGCTTCCCTGGAGGCGAAGGAGCAAGTACTCCCCATCCACCCCAACTCTGTCCACTTTCCAGTGGGCTGGGAAGAGGGATCAGCCCCCATTGGACTCCAGAGGACCTCAAGGTGGCCCTGACTCATCTGGGCCACAGAGAAACATGCAGTTGATGACCACCCCTCCCAGGGAAGAGTGTGAATTATTCTTTCATAAACACAGCAGGGGGCCAGGATATTCCTGGACTGTTGTTGGCTACAGCTGGCTGCCAGGCACCAGTCTAGGTGGGTTCTGAGTTCTGGTTCTGGGTTCTAGGTGCTCCCTGGCCCAGAGAACTCCAAAGCTCAGGCTAATGGAGACAATGTCTAGCCCAGACTGAGCACCTATTGTATACAGGCCCTTAACTAATCATTCCCCACTTACCATGTTAACCCTAAGCTTCAACCTCTCAGCCTCAGTTTCCCTATCTGCAAAATGGAGCCCTAGCTGAGCCCACCTGACTTGTGCCCAGGCAAATATGAAGCAAATTTATGATGGTGAAGATGGGCACACAGCAGGCACCGCAATCCATCCACATCAGGAAGGAAGCACTGGGTGGTCCCCCATTGTAAGGATGAGGGACATTGAAGCTCAGAGATGTTTTCCTAACTCAGTCTGGGTGACTTCAGAGCCTCCTACACTGTACCTACATGCTATCTGCAGGGGAGTTCCCCTGTCTCTTGTGATCCCAAGTAGGGCTAACATCCCAGAATACAACATGTTCTGCCCCTAGCCTAGGGTCCCTCCAAACCACCACCAAGCCTAAATGCCAGGGCCTTGGGCAGGCCATGAGCATGGACGTCCCAGGACCAGGACAGGCTAATGTGGTCTGGTCCCAGCCCCCAACCCCAGCTCAGGCCACACACCCCATCCCCGCCCCCACCCCCGCCCCCACAGCCCACTAATAAAACAAGTGGGCAGAACCCAACATGCCCAGTGGTGACACCTGAGATGGTACGTGTGTGTGGGGGGAATGTCCAGAAGGCTGCACCTAATGCAGCAAATGAACCCCCAAAGGCTCCTAAGCTGCTCTTGGGGTAAAAAACTGCCACACACAGGAGGAGCCAGTGGGTAGAGGTTTATGGCGGCTGGCTGACACTAGAGCACCATACTGGTCACCCTCCTTAAGACCCTGGGTTATCTGCTAAGAGGAGGGTGACCTCACCCATGAGAGTTTTGCAGTGTGGTCCTCCCCAACCTACCCAGTCATGGGAGGCGCCCTACAGAGCCACAGTGAGCCCAGGGCCCCTCCACCTTCTCCCTACCAGATCAGCCACCCTTTACCTGGATCCCCTGGGGCTTCCAGCAGGATGGGTAAAAGGTAATGTGGGGCTGAGTGGCCCCTGTAAAATGTAGGAAGAAACATGCTCCAAAGGACCTGGGTATCCAGCAAAGGCAGGGGTCCCTGGGTGCAAAGACCCTGTCAGAGGCCACAGTGCTGGAGAGTTGCCAGCATAGCAAAGCAGTACCTAGCCCTTCTCCTATCCTCTCACTAGTGATCACCCCCCCACCAGCCCCAAGAAGTGCTGAGGGGACATTTCTCACCCAGGGTCTAGTCTGGTCCACTGCCCCTCCCCCACCTTTGACAACTTTAAGACAGGCTCTCCCCCCACCCCCTCCCCACGGAAACACTCCAGGCAACGCCCCCCCTTGGGGGGGGGCAGAAGGAAGAGGCCAGAGGAAGCCACTTCCCCCACCCCTACCCTCCAGGCCTGCTGGGTTTAATGACCCTTCCGGGTCACCCTGTGGGGGAGGGGTGCAGGGCAGGCCTCCACGCTGGGGCTGGAGGGGGCAGGTGGGTACCCCAGGGAACCCCTGGGCCGGGCCTGGGCCACCCTATGGCCGCCATTTACCCTAAGCTGGCTACGCCCACCCCCTCCAGACCCCTCCCCCTAAGAGTCCTTTGTCCTCGGCCCCTACCCCCACTTTATGACAGCCCCAGGGGAGAGGCATACCCAGGCAGGAACCTGGCCGGGATGGGGTGCTGGGTCTGTCGCTAGGACCTTGCTGCGGGGGGGGGGCGGGGGGAGGGGGAGATATGGGGCCACGCCCTCCCCCCCAATGCCTCAGATAGAGAGGTCACCCCTTCTGGCCCGGGTCTTGCAAAACACGGTTATTTAAAGAGTTGTGCAAGGCTGGGGCCCGCGGGTGGCGAAAGGGGCCCCTCACTCCACGGAGGGGAGAGGTGGGGGAGGGTGGGGCAGCAGGCTGGGGAAGGGGTTAGGAGAGTCAGGACCGGGCAGCCCGGAGGAAGTGAGAAAAGAAAAACTGAAGAAATAAGATGACAGAAACCCCAGTCTCGGCTTCAAAGGCTTCTTGGAAAGCGGGCGATTTGCATGGGTTGGGGAGCAACCCCTGGGCCCCGAGACTAAAAACGGAAGATTATTGACAAATGCTCCGCCGGGTGTCAGGCACCGAACGTTAAAATTGACAAACGCGTGCTCCCCGTGTTTCCTGCGCCTGCTTTGTGTATGGGGGGGGCAGTGAATGGGGGGAGGGGGCTTTTCCCAGGAGTCTCCGCCAGAGAGCTGGGGGCCCGGGCCGAACGCACCCCCGGGCTCGGGGACCACGGTGTCCTCTCCTTGGGCCCCTTTCTGCCCAGAGTCCGATACTTTATAAATAATCTGTCCAGGCAGGGGAGGGTCATAAGGGAACTGCGCTCCCCACCTACTGCCCTCGCGGCTCCCGAATAAAACACCCGATTTCGGGAAGAAAAAGATGAACTAAGAATCCAGAGCGCAGCCCCCCCACACCCCCACACCCCCACACCCCCTGCGCATATAGAGACCACTTTCTTCCAGGGGTATTCGCGACCCCCGACCTTCCCGGAGCGCCCAGTGCAATATGGTAGGGAGTGAGGTCTCCAAGGGGTCGCAGAGAAAACCATTCCAACTCCGACCCACTAGGGTCGCCTTCCCAGCGCTGGACCCCCACCTATGTTCCTGCCCAACTTTGGGGACCCCCTCATTCAGGACCGGAACCCGCGATTTAAAAAGCCAGTCTCCCTCCTGGACTCTCACCACGCGGGGCCCGCTCCCGCGGCGCAGGGCCGACTCCGGGGGCGCATGCCCCGCGCTGGCGTCCGGCCCTGCCCCGGCCGCGTCTGGCCTCCGGCCCGGGACGCGAGCTGCGCGCCGCTGGCTCCCGGCCGCCGCCGGGTTTGTGCAGCGCGCCGACTCACCCAGTCGCCAGCCCAGTCCGCGTCTACACCCCTATCCGACCGGATTGGTAAAAGTCTCCCCGCGCGCGGCCTCCTCCGCCCCACCCCTCCCCCCCAACCGGCGCGCTCACCGCCCCGCAGACAAATCACCGGGTGACAAATCGCTCTCAGATGCAAATACCTCGCCGGTGATTCAGCGCCGCAACCCAGGACACGGGGAGGGGTCTCGTGAGCCCCCCTTCCCCATCCTGGACGCCCCTTCACCCCCCTCGCTCGTTCCGACGACGCACGACTAACTCAAGGGTGTTGGGGAGGAGGGGGAGAGTGGACGAAAAATTTCAGGTCGCGGCCCCTTTAAATGATAATAAATAATAAAAGGAAAGGGGAACAGCGACTCGGGAGGCCCCGCCCCCCTACCTAGGGACGGTAGGCAAAGTACGTGGCACGGCCCTGAGCGCACAGCACGCGGAGGACGCAGGAGGGGCTGAGAGCGCCGGACGGGGATAGGGAGGAGGTTAGGCCTTCTCCCAGGCGGCTGAGAACTGAGCAGGATCAGGGACCTCTCCCCATTTTTCTGAGCACCTAAGATGGACCTACCAGGCTCGGAATTTCACCTCTATCCCTTAGATTGAACGACTGGGCCAGAGCTACGGGTCTTTCTGTAGCCTACTAGCCTCAGTTTCCAAGTCGGTAAAATGGCGATTACAGACTATTACGGGCAGAAATGAGCTACTGTGACTAGAACTAAAACTGGGGCAGGCCGGAGGGAGGAGCCAGAACCCAGTGAGAGGGCGCTGCACGGTGGGAAGGGGTCGTGGAGTGGGGTCTGGGAGAGGGAACGACTGACTGGGGGCATGGGACACTGCCCAGGCAAAGGCGTGCTGCGTTCCTGGGGGTCTCGTCACTCAGTCAAGACGACCCCTATCCCAGACTGTCCTTCCCTCTTGGAAACCTGACAACTCACCGACTGGAATACAAGAGAATCCCTTCTTTGTAATAATTTAATTTACATATTCTGAGCGTTCGGTTCCCGGCCTTGTGCCCGCGGCAAAGTTCATCCCTCCTATCTATGTAGTGAAGATTCTAAATCCCCATTTTGAAAAGCCGGAAACAGGCACAGGGGAAGATGCAGTAAGGGTGTGGGCTCAGCTTTGACGTCTGAGCCCCAGAGGCGACCCCTGCGGGCTAATCGCAGGGACCCAGACTCCAGCCCAGATAGAGGAATGGGGGTGGCGGGGGAACAGAGGCTACCCAGAGGCCCCCACTACTCGAGGTTCCCACCAGGAAGGACTGGGGTCCCTGGTCTTGAGTGTTGGGATCGTGTGTCACCTAGGCACATCCATTTTCTCCTGCCACGTGGCCCCCCAAAATTGCAAGCCCACTATCCCAAGCCCAGGGGACAGGTTGAAGAAGCTGCCCCCACACCAGGGCCCGTGTCCTTCCAGAGCCTTACAGAAACCCAGCCTCCAGTCCCAGCGCCACCTGTAGCCTAATGGCAGCAGGTGGCAAGAGTCCTCCACCTTTACGGTATTAAACACCCAGCCCCAGCTTCCCTCTCCCAACCTTGAGGGAGGGGCCCATTTGTGTGTGTGGGGGGGGGGGAAGGTGTAGAAAGAGGAGAATTTAGAGACCCAGATGAGCTGGGGTGGGAAGCCACCCCCCAGCTCAGTCTCCAATGTGCAGGGAAGTCCCTTCCCCACCTAAGAGCCAAATAGATCAGGATGTACCCCCTGTCCCACCCCAGGCAAGTGCATGGGCCTTTATGTGCACTTTCCCCCTCTGTAGAACGGGTCAATATTGATGCATTCCTCACAGAAGCTTTGAGGACTACATTTCCCAGTTATAGGGGAAGGGGGCAGGGTGGGGGTCCCCTGAGGACAGGAGGGGCACTGCACTGCCCCTCCCCCATTTTCCAATTGGAAGCTGTGGTCCATAGGTAGTTGGGTGCAGCTTCCCAAGACGTGCCAGGCCCAGAAGCCCACGGGGTGCAGGGTTCCCAGCTGTCTCCAGTGAGGGAGCTGGGAAGTGGCACACAAACTTGCTGGCTCTGCTGGGGATGGGCCCCAGGACCAGGTTCTAGCTGGGTCCTGGCTGTGTGATTTTAGGTTAGTGCAGATCCCCCTCTGGTCCCTGTCAAGTTAGGAACTAGGCACAGCAATGCCAGTCTTACAAGGTTTTCTGTGCAGACCATCTTTTGTAGCCCCTTGGGGTTTTGGACACCACCACCCCCACACACCCCGGGGCCGGGGGTGGGGGGTGGGGGGTGGGTGGTGGACAAAAAACAGCCTGGGCCTTACCTAACCCCTCATCCAGCCATTCAACCTACTCTCTACTCAGGGATGGGAGGGGGGGAGTCCTCTTAACATTTCACCCAGACCCCAACTGCCCACCTTCCCACATTATTCCTGTTCATATTCCCACTCCTGGGCCTTTGCATTGGAGTGCCCTTCCCAGATCACACTGTGACCCATGCCTTCTCCTGATTCAACTGGAACCTCAGCTCCTCAGAGTGTCCTTCCCTGACCCCACAGTGTCAAGGGTGGCCTATCACTCCATCACATCACCCCATTTTATCTTCACCCAGGCATTTCTATTTCAAAACAGCTTATTTATTGAATCTACTCACCCCTGAGTGAATCTACTCACAGCCTGAGGATGTGGCTGGCTAATAGTAGGTGCTCAGTAAGTATTGGTTTAATGAATAAATGAATTCATTCCTTCTTCATCCCACAGCATTTTTGGTGTCTGACTACACCAGGGGTATCCAACCTTTTGGCTTCCCTGGGCCACGCTGGAAGAAGAATTGTCTTGGGCCACACATAAAATACACTAACACTAACAATAGCTGATAACAAAACAAAACAAATCCCCAGGAAGTCTCATAATGTTATAAGGAAGTTTAAGAATTTGTGTTAAGCTGCATTCAGACATTCGAGGCTGCATGTGGGCTGTGGGCCACAAGTTGGGCAAGCTTAGTCTATACAGAGGTGAAAGGAAAATTGAACTATTCACCATTTTTATCTAAAAAAAAAAAAAAAAAGCCTAGAAGGGGATGCACAGCCCAGCTGGAAACCCTACCTCCCATCTGTTGTTATTCATACCTGGCCTCAGGTTGCATTGTCTCTGTGAGCTAGGGCCCATGAACATGTAATTTTAGTTTATCTTAAAATAAAAAGACAAAACGGATATAGTGAACAGGAATATAGAATCATGAATCCCGCCTAAATTATATTCGTTTAATACCAACACAGCTATAAAATACAATTTTTAATATTTTTTTCATAGAACGGGTGCGCGAGACAAAAGATCCTGCAAATGAGTAGTACAGCTCTGCTTAACCTATTCTGCAGAAGGGAAACTTTCAGCGGGGGATCCAGGTTGGGGTACACGTGAACGACCCCACCCAGGCGCTGGGACTACTTTGTGCAGGCCACCCAAGGAGGCAAGAAATTTCCGCGAGGTGCGCGCGTCCCCTGCTGGCTTCTCAGGGGGCTGCAGTCTGGGGGCGGGCCCAGCGCTGTAGTACTGAGGCTCCCGCCAGAGGGCGATAAATGGCGCTCTCTCACCTGAAAACGAGTTTCCTGAGTCAGACTAGAAAACTTGAGACCCGTGGAGTTTTTTTTCTGTTGCTCATTCTGAATGCTCCGTATAAAATACCGGGCTCGCAATTAAATTTGAATCATTCAGATAAAAAGTGAATAATTTTATGTATATCCCAAATATTGCATGGGATATAATTATAGTAAAATATTTTCCATCGTTTATCTGAAATGAAACTAACTTCTCTCTACCCACCCAGACCGTCTGGGCTTAACCCCATTTCGTGGCCCTGGGTCCCATCCCACCTCTTTCAAATAGGCTGTACTGACATTTGCCTGGTGGGGGCAGCCCAAAAGATCAGAATCGTCACAGTAAGGAAATAAATTGAAGAGAATTTTCACATCCCTTGGAGCATGTTCTTTCCTGCTCAGAAGCCTCCCATGGCTCTCATAACCCTTGGGAATAACCCAGCTGATCCCCCTGTTTGCAAATTCCCCCACCTCTCTGTTCTCACATTCTCCCCTCTTCAGGGATAGGAGTCCCTGGTCTTGAATGTTGGGGGGTTGGGTGTCACCTAAAGCACACAGCGTGCCATCTTCTCAGGGTCCTTCCCCCACATTGCCCCCCCCAAGTGCAGGCTCACTATCCCACACCCAGGAGATTGGGGGGCAGGGGGCAGGCTGACCTCATGCCAGTGTCTGAGGCCTGCCGGACTCTTCCAGGAACACAGCCTCCAGTCCCAGCACCACCTGTAGCCTAATGGCAGCAGATGGCAGGAGGCCTCCACCTTTAGGCTATTAAACACCCAGCTCCAGCTGCCACCCACCCAACCCTAAGGGATGGGCCCAGATGTCTAGGGGAGAAGAGGGGAGTTTAGAGACCCAGATGAGCTGGGGTGGGAAGCCACCCATAAAGGGCCAGGCCCCAGCTCAGTCTCCAATGTGCAGGGAAGTCCCTTCCTCACCCAAAAGCCAAATAGATTAGAAAGCACCCTCTGCCCCACCCCAGGCAGGTACATGGGCCTTTGTGTGCCTCAGTTTCCCCCTCTGTAGAATGGATCAATATTAATTCATTCCTTACAGTAGTTTTGAGGACTATGTCTATCTCTGTTATAAGGGAAGGAGGCAAGGTGAGGGTCCCCTCCTCACCCCCCTCTAGCCTCACCTTCTCCCCTAGTGATGCCTCAAATTTACCAGCCATATCCTGCCTCTAGGGCCTTTGCACTGGCTATGACCTCTATGCTTTTCCTCCCACCTCTGAGCTCAATTTACATTTCCTGAATTCACCTCCTCCAGGAAGTCTTCCAGGACTTGCCCCTACCCAGGTCAGGTTTTCAGTTACTAACAACAGGTGCACATTTTCCTTCATAATCTTTTTCATTGCTATCACATTACATCTCTCTAGGTAGTTTGCCACTCACTGGCCCCATCACTCACTAGACACAGGCTTCCTACTGGTGGGGGCAGGGGGCTGCCTGTCCCTGCTGTGCCCTACCCCCACCCCACCCAGCACAGAACCTGACACACAGAAGGGACTCTGAAAACAGTGTCCAGCTGAATGGACATGAAGATAAACAAAGGGCACACTACATCTGCTGTGTTGGTTTTTGTTTTTTTTTAAAGATTTATTTTATTGTTTGAGAGAGACAGAAACGGAAAGAAAGGGGAGGGCCCAGAGCAATCTCCATAGTTGCACACCACACAGGTGGATGTGGGGCCACATGGGATGGGACTAAACTGGGGGTCTTCCACATGAGAGGTGTGCCGCAGTTCAGCATATGGGCTTGCATGGACAGGGCCAGGACTTGATCCCCTACTTCACAGTTGCAAGGCAATCACTCAACCTGTTGAGCTATCCTGGCATCCCCTACATTTGCTGTTTTGAAATAATCCCTCTTCCTGAATGTCCCTTTCAACCCTTTAACTTCATTTCTTTTTGCTTTTTTTTTTTGGTTTTTTGGTTTTTTGTGGGGTTTTTTTT
>PVKE010038606.1:0-15372 GCA_004027555.1 Craseonycteris thonglongyai
GAAGGAGAATTGTCTTGGGCCACACATAAAATACACTAACACTAACAATAGCTGATGAGCAAAAAACTTACACAGCAAAAAATCTCATAATGTTTTAAGAAAGTTTACAAATTTGTGTTGGACCTCATTCAAAGCCATCCTGGGCCACATGCAGCCCATTGGGGTGGACAAGCTTGCCTTAAAACATCTACAAGAGCCACAAATTTACATATTATTTTGCCCTGTGTACGTAAAATAAGGAAATGCTTCAAAAACACTTTGAAAATGTAAAGCATTCTTTTTCTATAAAATTATCATCATACCATTAGTGTAGCTAAATGATTTTTCCTCCACTATAGTATAGGCTACTGGAAAATAAGGGTTTATCTTCTACTCTCTTTGCTGACCTCATGACTCTCAGCATAAACTGAGGTAAACAGTAGGCACTTGTTGACTTGACTATATTTTATCACCACTTGTAAGCCCACACTAATTTTTTGCTGTCCTCCCTCATTAAAACCTTATAAAATCCACACCTATAACCATCATGGATAGTTTAAACACATCTGGTAATGACTATACAAAAATTGATACTTCTACATGAGGAACATGGGGCATCTGGTCTCTCTTCACTTTTTTTTTTTCCATGATAGAAATTGTACTTGATTGTGGTAGCTCTTTTCTGATAAGCCTGAATGTGACCTCAAAATCCATATTAACCTATACTCCAGGATTCCCTGCTGGTCACTCAGGGTTCCCTACCAATTGACTAAGACTTAGAGTGACATCTTTACCATCCTTTTCCTAGATCCTAATTCCAGGTTATAGATCCATCTGGACTTTGGGGAAAGAAACTAGTTATAACAGCATTAAACCTGGGCTCCTAGTGTTGATATTGCCATTAACAAGCTGTATGACCCTAGGCAAGTAATTTAACATATCAGAACCTCCGTTTTCTCATCTGCAATGTAAGTTATTTGAACCAGATGCTCTCAGAGTACTGACTGCCAGTTGTGAGAATTTGTGATTCAACAAATGGAAGCCAGCCAATCACTATCTGGTAAGGCTTTCAGCGGGCCTGAGAATCCAAGACAATACGCTGCTTTTCCATTCTTCTACCAGAAAAGGAACTTTATGCTTGACATAGCTGCTAGATGTTTTCATGACCCTGAATTAGCAAAAACGTGCAAGTGCTTGATGAGTCTTTTATTTTTGTATCCTCTCTGAAGATAGCAGTCACACTGGTTATAAATGAGGTAACTAAGCCTTGGTTGCATAGAGTATTTGGAAGGGTCAATGGCATAACTCAGTTCTACCGCAACCATTTTCTGGGTGCCACTAGAATGGCACGTTGAGACAATAAATGTATTTATTTCTTAATGCTACTACAACAGCTATGCTCTAGCTCTAAAGCACAAACTTTAAACAGTAGACTCAGTTAACTGGCACCCACGGAGAATGGTAGATGCCAGATAAATGTACTTGGCACTCTTAAGCAACTGGCAAAAAATGGAATTTTTGTGTGTGCCGGTTGTTTGAGTTCTGGTTAACTGAGAGTCTACTGTGCCACCTTCTATTTTGACAGGCTTTGGATAGTAATGTTATCGGTGTGAAACAGAAGGTTCCAAATAGTAACCCAATTACCAAAGAATTCTGTAGTTGGCAAAACTGCAGAAAATTAGCCACCCTGCTTTGTCTTGCTCTGGCCTTGAGTTCCAGGGTGAGTATGAGTGTTACATTAAGTCTAGAGCTCACAAGCCACCTGAGCTGACTGGTGGCTTTACCACCAGCCCCAACAAACTTACCAGTTGGTAACTATGAGGTAAGGATTATATGCAGTAGGGGACATGAGAGTACTTTGTAAACTGTAGAATGGTATTCGCTGTGACAAAAATGAAAACATTGTTTATATCATGAAAACACATCCTGAGTAGTCAAATAGAAAGAAATGTGAATATTCAGAGCCGTTTCATAACTTCTTGACTAAAGTTCAATGGATATCACATAGGATTTGTTATCTGTGATTAGTGTTCCCTCAGACACACAGGAAGTCAGATTCATCTAAAGGAGACACATTAAGTGTGTATGTTCTCTTTCTGTTTTCTCTTCTCTTCTCTTCTCTTCTCTTCTCTTCTCTTCTCTTCTCTCTCTCTCTCTCTCTCTCTGTCCCATATGCACACACATGTGTGCATGCACACACACCTTTATAACAACTTAAAGATTTTGATTACGATGTTATCTCTGAAGACTTGAGAAAGAGCCCAGTTTTTTTCTACAGCTTTCCAAACTGTTTCTTTTACTGGGATGTTCTCAATTATAAAACAAAAAGAAAGTCTACAACTCATTGTGAGGTCAACAAACACACTCATTGTAACGAAGCTCGTTTTCCCTGTGTGCAGGTTTTATTAACCTTTTTTTTTTTTTATTATTGTTAAATTTATTGGGGTAACATTGGTTGGTACCAATTACATAGTTTCCAGGTGTACAACTCTACATTAAGGTTTTATTAAATCATACTTTGCAACCCTGTTGTTAGTGGATAGAAAGCCAACTTAATTTGCATTTTACTGGATATTTACCAATCATATGTTAATTGTGCACCACATACAAACCTTACCAAGTAACTCAGAGACCTGACAATATGCTTGAAATTTGTGTGACATCTGAAAATTCACAAAGTGTCCTCTCACATGTGACAGAGTGTTAAGGAGTATTAATTTTGCAGAAATATAACACTATAAGAAAATTAGAGGGGTATATGAGGACAGGCTGGAAAACTACTAAATCTATTTCTCACCATACTTCTAGCACTCTGAGTTTGAACAAAAGATTTGACTTGTTTCTTGAAGGAAGCACCTAACGCTGTGCTCACCAGTGGATGCATAATGGCTATCTTTTTGTTCCTCAAAATTGCTTTGGAATGCATCTGCTATATTCTACACTTTCCCAGGAAAATAGGTTTCTAAGTTTCTGCATCCTTCCATTCTACATTATAGTTAACTTTAAACTGCCTGGACATTTCAAAAAATAAATTCACATAAAGTATGATTTCAAGGATAAAAGCGTTCAATGTCCAAGAAAAGAACAGATCTATAAATATCTGTGAAAGTTTTTTTTTTTCTTCCTTTGATTTAAGGTAGATTGAGCTACAGTCTTCTTCTGTTGTATCCATAAGGTTCACATGCCAAACATCACTAATGTCTAGAATAATGCCTAGGCCCTGGTAAGCTCTTGACCAATATTCTTGAATGGAAATTAAACATTTTCAAATGGAAAGCAATACATCCTCTCTACATTATCCTGAAGTTTTCTACATTACCCTGAAAGCCAAAT
Source organism: Craseonycteris thonglongyai (assembly GCA_004027555.1). Classification (NCBI taxonomy): domain Eukaryota; kingdom Metazoa; phylum Chordata; class Mammalia; order Chiroptera; family Craseonycteridae; genus Craseonycteris; species Craseonycteris thonglongyai. The sequence goes on from PVKE010038606.1 coordinate 3,313, forward strand.
TGGACACAGCTAGGAGAGGTATTTGAATCACCATTGACAACCAGAAAAGGCACCAGAGAGGTCTGAAGATGTCCTGCTATGCCAGGCTGACCTTTCCATTGCTGGAAATGAAGGAGGGACTTGGGAGGTCTATAGAGTGGCTACCTGGGCCATGTGTGTTATTCATAGCTCTGGGCAGCAGTTATTTCCAAACCATTGTAGAAGAAAGTCAGTGTTTCAACAACCAGTAAGGTCAGGTATACTGTGTTCTTTCTGCACTGGGACCAATAAAGGGAGGAGTGGTTGTAGCATCAGTAACAACATTTCTCATCCCTTTGGGGGATAAAACAAAAGGTAGAGAAAGTGCATGGCTCAACCCTCATTCCCAGTCCTTGGGATCCTGTTTCACCTTTTAGATCCTGAGAGAAGAGGGCCTGGAAGGTGTTCCTGGTTTGGTGGGTTTATGAAAGGGCACTGACCATGAAGCTGTTCTCTAAAGGACATGCTGATGTTCTACCTATGAGTGCTCAATAACAGCAGCCACTACTGATAAGAATAGATTGTCATAGCACTTGGCCATGGAAAAGAGACTGGGGTGACCAAACAGAAGTATAGGTGTCTGAGCAGTTAGACTAACTCTGTCACAACTGCTGCTGCATTTGATTTGGAAAAAGAGCCAAGAAAATTATGAGCAAGCAATAACCTGAATGAGTCTACTCACTTGTGAGAGGGTCACCACACAGCTGAAGACCATTTCTCCATCACAGAGCCACATGGAAAATAACATCTAACATGGACTTTCCAGTTTACAAATGGAAGTTATTTTTACAACACAGGAAGTTTGACATTATTTCACATTTAACTTATTAAGACAGGGTTGCTCAGATAAGCCTTGAGGTCAGGCAATTAATCAAGGCTTCTAGCTAATCTAACATGCGTTTTGCTCTATATTAAAATTTTCTTTTCAGAGATCATTCAACTTCTCTTCCCCTTTTATTTAAAGGCTTGTCGTGCTCCAAAATAAAAATAGTAATAGTACCTTATCATTTGTAGTTTTTGGCATTCTCTTGGAAGAATATTAAATCCAAATTACTTGTAATCTGAGGAAAATATGGTTATCTTTGGGCTAGAGAAAAGAGAATATGTTTATATCTTTACCTTTCAAGAAAACATTTACATAGGAAAGAAATTCATAGAGAAAAGATATCCACATGTTTGGAGGGCATGGTAGATATACCAAAAATAATTTGTTGTCCTTTATTCTGAAGAAATTTTAACTAAAATCATTGGCTATTGTTTTCCTACACTCACCAAACTACATGCAACTCCATTTGACAAGGAATTAAGAAGTTCAAACACCACTAAGTTTTTATAGCATCATTGAGTTGCTGTGAATGAAGATGAATTTACTACAGGTTCTCTCTTATGGAGGAAAGGAAATTTCCTGTTACGCAGAAAATATCAGTAGGAAATTGGGGAACACATTTGTAGAGATTAACACAATCAATAAAGGGAGGGTTCTCAGTCCTTCCCACTAACTCCTCTCGGTAGTTATCACTTGGTAGCTGGCTCTGTTCTGAACTGGGTCAGAGGTCATCTGTGAGGCTGGAGCCAAGTCTCAAAAGTGGTCTTATCTGTCATCTCACAGTAGTTCTCAGGACAATGGCCTTGACTGCTACTAAGTCTTATTCCTGCAGGGCCTGTTTGCTCACCTCTATTCTTTTTGCATAACAATTTGTGGTGCCCTCTGGCCCCACCCTGAAGCTGCCTTGTCTGCCTAGATACGAGCTGGAATTAGAACACCAGACAAGACAGGCCGAAGTCCATCTCTAGCACAGAAGTTCTCTGTAGGCGTGCAAGGGCACACTCATGTTTATTTTTGTGCACAGGATGCCTTTTTACTTGGTAAAGTCTATAATACTGAAAAGTTGTCATAGAGCACAGATCCATCTGACAGTGAATCAATGGTGATTACTAAAACCCCGGCCATCTTATGTGAGTATGTGCTTGGGAGTAAGAACACTTGATTCCTTCAACATAGCAGTCACAGTCAATAGATTAACTCCAACTCTAAGAATAGACATGAAGAACAACAAAGTTCTCTTAGCAGGTAAAACACAGATCCGATTTCTTGAGTCCTCTTCCTGATTTTTTATTCAGTTTCAAAGTGAATTTAATTACTTCAGAGCACTGACCAAGATAGCCACTTAGAAAAATATCATAAGTGACGTTATGAGAAAAATTGTAAGACATTTTTGAGAGATGTAACCAAAAAGAAAATTTTAGTAAATGTCCCTGAATGAGCTGAACACAATAATTATGTGCAAAATAAATGGGACAAAATCAAGAAGGAACTCAGTGATTTTATCTCTGACTGAAGAATGAATAATACCCAGCTATCCACCTGTGGTGGGCTGGATAATGCGTGCTCTCCCCACAAAGATACACACATCCTAAAACTTGGAAACTGTGAATGTTTGGTTATTAGCAAAGAGGGACTTTGAAGATATGCTTAGGGTTCTTGAAATGGGGAGATTATCCTACATTATCTGAATGGGTCTTATATATAATCACAAGTTGTCCTTATAAGAGAGAGGCAGATATCAGAGAGGAGAAAAAGGCAATATTAATACAGAGGAAAAGATTAGAGGGATGTGACCACAAACCAGGGGATACCAACAGTCATCAAAACCTGAAAGAGGTCCTAGTGCATTCTGCCAGTAACTTGACTTCAACCTAGCAATACTGCTTTCAAATTTCTGACCTCCAGAACTATAAGAAAAGAACATTTTCTGTTGTTTTAAGCCACCAGATTTGTGATAATTTGTCGTAGGAACCATAGGAAGCTGATTCTGTACCCATGAGTCAGGCAAAATGTGGATGGCCAATCCGTGCCCAGCAGGCCTTTATTTCAGGTTGATGATTCCATTCAAAAAAAAAGCTGCAAGACACTCCTCAATCATTTTCAGAATGGCTTTCTGTCTTGGGTCTCTCTGTTGCTGCTATTTCTCTTACTTAAGAAAATGCAGAGTATTAACTTTATTTAGCAGATGTGGCTGCTGACATGAAAGGTTTCATCAGCCACATAGAAGAGAAAGAACAAGAGTTATGGGTCCACAGTCCATAAGGAGGTCAGAAGGCCCGGCCAATGCCTCCATTTTGAATGAAGACAACATATCTTCTCCAATATGTTGTACTAAGGATTAGGAGAGCTGAACTCTAATGTTGATTTCCAGTGATTATTTATGTCTCCTTGAGCAAATGACTTAGTTTCTCTAGGTCTCAGTTTCCTCATTTGTAAAATCAGAGAGTCGATTAGATATACTTAACGAATCTTTGCAGCCCTTTTATTCTGTAGCTTTATCTAGCACAGAGTTAGAATTACACTTTTAACAAGCTCAATCTTAATGGACAGTTAAAGGTTGTGGTCACCTATATGATTATCAGACATCACATAGTCTTGATCACATATACCTTGAAATTGTACCTAGGGGTGTGTGTGTGTGCACACATGCATGTGTGCATGCAAGCTTGCATGTGCATGCATGCACATGTGTAAAATATTCATCTTTCTGTTCAGTTAAAAACTTCTGGATGACATGATATAACCCATTAGAGTAAATGAATTTATCAATCACTATAGCTCTTCTCATTTGGGTATTGTCTTAGGTACATTACACTATAACCTTTAGTTTATGTACCTATCTCTACCACTAAAGAACAGTCTTCTGGAGAGAAGGGACTAAATGTTATTCATCAGTGAATCCCCATGACCTAGCACTTATGTGCCTGGCACCAAGTAGGTGCTCAATAAATATTTATTGTATAGATAGCTGCCTGGATGGCTAGCTGGCCTCTTCCCAATGACAGGATATCAGAAGAAACATGTGCAACAGGAGAAGGTCCCAGAGAGGGGAGCATTAAGACACAAAACCAAACAAAGACAACATTTTGCATCTTCTGCCTGTGGTAAACAGTAGAGTCCATAAAGCATCTATCCCAAGATTTTTCTCATAGCTTGGAGTCTTTACCAGGTTTTCTTTGGGAGAATATTAAGTGTGCTCTATCAGATGTTTGGTTTCTTTTTAAAACATTCTGTATCTCTCTAAAACACCATTAAATTGTTAACTGAAATAAAAGACGTAACTTGTAAGTGGGACTTGATGAAGTGGTAATTAAAAACAAATGCTATGTTGCATTTGAATGTTTTCCCTTATTAGTAGCATGCCTATTGATTCTTTTTTAATTATTCTGTTCAGTTTAATTTCGTTAGATGAATTTCAGGTATTTTTCCACTGAAAAATGACAGGAAAGAAAATCACCAAGCAATGAAATATTAAATAAAGAAATGAATATTTGGACTACTTTTCATAATTTTTCTTCCTATAATTTTAAATATATATATATATTTTTTTTTTGAGAGAGAGAGAGATACAGAGACAGAGAGAGAACTGAACTGGGGGAACTCCCCAGTTCAGCATATGGGTCCGCATGGGCCGGGGCCGGGGCCAGGATTCGATCCTGGGTCCCTGGAGCTGCAAAGTGAGCGCTTAACCCACTGTGCCATCCCGGCTTCCCATCTTGCTATAATTTTAAAGAATTAATCCAACTTGTGAGGAAGAAAATACGGTGAGTTGTACTCCACTCTACCTGTAAAAATTCATCTATAAACACAATATTATCAAAGATAGTATTTTGCTTGATTTGTTTTGTAACAGTTTACTCTTTAACACTCCTGGGTTAAAAAAAAAAAATCCTTTAAAGGGTCCTCGATTTATAGTATCTTTGGAAGAATTCACCAGACCTCTGGGCTCAGAGATAATCACCAGTTTATATCACTGTGAGTTGGTCCCAGGATAGCAGAACAAGACTAAAGAATTATCTCATAGAATTAGGCAAAAATGGAACAAAGAAGAAAGTGAATTCTGATGGAAAGATGATGCTGTTAAAAGAAGTCGGCTGAGAGAGGCAGGCAGGATGGATCTCTGACCTTAACAGATGATTCATATTGGGACCAAAAATGGGAGGGATTCCTTTTCCTTGAGGGAAAAGCAAGAGTAAATGGAATCACTTGGTTTCCTTTCAGCTCCCTCCATAGTCTGCATAACTGAAGTGCTTGCCTGGCCTTGCTTTTGAATTCCACGGCTGTCCCAAATTCACCTGGATGACATCCTCTCAGGTAGCTACCAAAGCTATCTTCCTTAATACAAATCAACAGTCTAAAATGCATAAAGCACTGTATTAAAACAAAACAAAACAGAATAGACAAAACTAAATGAGACAGCGGTACTTGAGGAAATTTCATGCCCAGGTCAAATCAAGCTCACAGAGCAAAAGGGACAGTTGCTTGTTTTGTAAGACTTCCAAATAGATTTCTAATGTGTTGATTCTAGAGGGTGCACGGAAAAGAAAAACAACCCAGAACTTGCAGTCACCAGTCCTCGGTTCTTGTTCTGGAATGGATACTAACAAGCTTTGTAACCACAGGCAAATCATTCAACTTCTCAGTGTCTTTTCTCTCTTGTTTTCTTATCTGTAAAATCTGGATAATAATTCTTGCCCTACACTGATTCATACTACCAGTTTACGTACATCTCCTATTACTGAACATATAAACTAAATAAATAAGAAGATGTACCACAGTAAGTCATCCTAACCCAGTCCTCTTCCCTGTTCCTTTATATCCAGGGTGAAGTTACAAGAGCGTTTACCGGTAGATAACTGGCCTGATACTGTGAAGATCTTTCTAAAAAAGCTGTCTCGTTTAGAAAGAGCAGCCAAAATTTCAAGAAGACAAGAAGATCTTTCTGTCAGGCATCACTTTTCTTTGGGAGTAAAATGAACCCTGGACCTTGATGCTGACTGATGTGGCTGTGGGATTATTGGGTGGGTGTGGTGGAGGAGGGGGTGGGAACCACAGGAAATGAAGAGAATGATTATGATTTTAGCTGTTTGCAGAGGCAGATCCTCCTTTGGAGGTAGCAGGGAATGAAATCTGAGATCTGGGCTTGGGGCCTTGGTACTGAAAAGGGCTATCTGACTAGCCACCATTCTTTTCTATCTTACGCATCCACTTTCACTGGAGAGGTTAGAAAATGGTTATGTCCTTTCTCGAGAAATGCCTGAAGGTTCTCAACTTCTAAAAGGCTAAACAAAAGTAAAGGCAGAAAGCTTGGCCGAATGAAAGTTTGCAAAAGACGAGCTTGAGGCTGTCTGCCGTCCTTTCTCCACAAATTTGTGTATCTAATCTTGGGTGCTCCAGCTCCTGAACACCCAACCTACACATAGTCCGTTTGGTGCTTAGCCAAGGATAGGTATGATTCGCTGAATTACTGGGTTGCATATGTATATACTGGTATGTGTATTTTTGGACTCAGCCAAGGTGGCAAAGTTTTTCTTTTTAAATAAGAAAGTGTAATTAACTTGCTTGTTTATGTAGATAGTGAGGATTAGGTCAGGATTTGAATGCAGCTCAGTTGTGGCAAAGCCAGGAAGCTTTCCACCTCTCCATTCTAAGGCCATGGCTCTGATTCACATCCCAAGCACTTATTTCCATCCTAAACTGAACGGGTTTGAAGTGATTTACAAGTGGCAGGAGGAGTACCTCACTTCCTACTGCATTCAGGAGCTTTCTTCTCACTCCCAGATTGTGAAACCCTTACTGTTGCCATTACTGACACTCATTTGCGACATATGGGTTCACAATTTCACAGAGTTCCATCTGCACTTGGTGAACTGTGAGTGGAAATTCATCATGGGGACTCTTGGAAAGTGAGCATGGAAAATATCAAGCAGGAAAGCCTCCTCTGAAAAAGTGAAGCAATTTACAGAGCATAAATGTGCTTTCTTAGGAACTCCAAAGTTCTACAGTTTTTAATACCACTACTCAACAAACATGTAGCCCTTGCTGTGAGATAATATTCTTAGTGCCTTACTGTTGTTAACCCTTTTATTTCTTATAAGAACTTGTAAAGTGGATACTGTTATTTTCTCGGGAGGGAGTTGAGGCACACAGAGGGTAAGTATTACCAACCTGAATGTTTTGCTCTTTGATCTTTAGCTTTTTATTAGCTACCATGTAAAAATATCTGGCACTTAACATATTCCTATTTAAAAAGAAATTGAAACAATTTCTGAGTAGTGAGGACATTCAAGAGGACATTCTGCCCTCCATGTGTATTTCTTGTGGCCAACCCTGCCTCACTCCATGCCCTGGGCACTGGAAACGGTCCACTACTTACCAGTTGTCCCCAGGAGTTGCACAAGCTTAGGACATGGTGGGCCCTCAGGGTCAAATGAATAATTGCCACACCTTATACCTTCCACCCCACAAAAAGGACTTGACTCAAGCATTGGGGGAAGACAGTCTCATCCCGCGTTCAGTGGACACTGAGGCACACTCTTCAGTTTCCTAGGTAGATTCCATTCCGGGTGTCTTTGGGCCTTTTCAATTTCAACTCAGCTTCATTGTGCCTTTTTCTTGTGGCTTTTGCCAGTTTCACCTTGTGGTTTTACCACCTTTATTGTCCTCTACTTCCTAATCATTTATTTAACTTACATTTATTGAGAAACTACTATGAGCAGGTATTTCATTTCCAGTTTCATTTTAACCCTCATAGAAGTATGGGAAAAATTCTATTTCACAACAACTTAATGTCATGGGCGACATTTGTGCCAACCAAGTGTTCCATGAACTTCTAAAGTTTCCTATGGCTGCTATACCATCTTACCACCAACCTGGTGGCTAAATCAATGCAAATATATTCTCCTACAATTCTAGTGGCCGGAAGTCTGAGGTCAGTTTCACTAAGCTAAAGTCAAAGCCAGGCCAGTTTAGGCTCTGAGGGGAAAACCCCTTTTATGGGGCTTTTCTAGCTTCTGGGCTTTCCCTGCAATTCTTGGCTGTGACCTCTCCCCCTGCATTCCTCCAATATCTTGCTTCCATCATTGTACATCCTACTTCCTCTTCTAGTCAAATCTCCTTCTGTCCCTCTCATTCAAGGAAATTTGTGATTATGCTTAAGGCCCATCTAGATGATCCAGAATCACTTCTCCATTTCACAGTCCTTAATCACATTTGCAAGTTCCTTTGGCCATGTAACGTGTCAGTCACAGTGTCCAGGATGCTGACATCTTTGGGGGCATTATTCAGCCTACTATAGATGTCCAAATAAGCTTCTATTTCTATTTTATTTTATTTATTTATTTATTATTTTTTTATTGTTTTGACAGAGAGAGAGAGAGAGAGAGAGAGAGACAGAGAGAGAGAGACAGAGAGAGAAAGAGAGAGAACTGAACTGGGGGAACTCCCCAGTTTAGCACATGGGTCTGCACGGGCCAGGGCCGGGATTCGATCCTCGGTCCCCAGCGCTGCAAAGTGAGCACTTAACCCACTGAGCCATCCCAGCTTCCCCAAGCTTCTATTTCTAAGAGTCAAATATCCATGTTCATGCTCAGTGCTCAGGCCAAAAACACAAACTATAAATGATTTTAAATCTACAAATTCAAATATAAAAAAGTCAATAATATGTTTTCTCTTTTTAGGAAAAGAGGCAGGGAGTCTGAATGCAATTAAGCACCATCATAGTAGAATTATGTAAGGAGTCATTTTTAAATTCAGTACCACCGCACATCCCCCCAAAAGTTTTTTAAATGACAGGTTGCCACAATTCTGCATTCTCAACCCAATTTATTTTTATCTCCAAGTTTACTTTGAGTTGTTCTTTTTGTTTTTAATTAATTGTTAAATGTACTGGGGATGACATTCAGTTGGTAAAAATTACATAGGTTCCAGGTGTACAATTCTACATTACATCGTCTATGTATTGCATCATGTGCTCACCACCCAGAGTCAGTTCTCTTTCTGTCACCATATATTGGATGCCCCCTCCCCGCCACACCCCTCCCCTTTTACCCTCAGGTAACCACTAAACTATTGACTGTGTCCATGTTTTTTTGTTTCTGTGTTAGTTTCAATTTTATATTCCACCTATAACTCAACCAAAAGTTTGGAATCATTTGAGTCATTATGACACATCAAGATTTTCTTCTGGAAAAATAGAAGAAGGCTCTTGACCTTTTGCATATTTCTTAGAACTACAGTGGGTTTCAACATGTCCATTAACTCTTTAACACTCCTCCCAGAAAGAATACTTTCCTTCCTTTTCCTCCCCTTGGACCTGAGTGGACCTTTAAGCCTGAATCAATGACCAGCCTATGGCAGAAGTGCCCCTGCAGGGCTTTTAAGCCTAGGTAGGAAAAACACCATGAAGATTTGATAATTTCCCCAGGACACTCATTTTAAATCCTGAGCTGCCGTTTTCAAAGTGTAACTGACCTGAAGCTGCCATGCTTGAGTGGTCGTGTGGAAATAGATCACACTGAAATCGAAAAACCTGCTTGAGGAGCTGCAGCGTTCTAGCCCCAGTCGTCACATGCCCGCAAAGTGTTCCAGTCTTCCCAATGAGGCCTCACACATTGTGGGCCAGGATTCTGCCCATGAGGACCCACTGGCCCAATCCAGCCCATTACTTTTGTAAGTAAGGTTTTATTGGAACACAGCCACACTTTTTCTTTCATGTATTATATCTCTGGCTGTTCTCATGCTACGATGGCAGACTAAATTATTAAGGAAATTAACTAAAAGAAATTTTTTTCTGAAAAGATAAAAACCAAGGAACAAAGGACAATGTTTAAAGATACTATTATTAATAATTCTGGAAATGGCACATGGGGAGATTTTGAGGCAATAGTCATGATGTTCCACTTCTTGAATTAAATGGTGGTTATTGTGGTAGTTCACCTCAAAATTATTATTTAAACTTACAGTATATCTTATAGACTTTTGTATGTATAATGTTTTATAAGATGAAATAATGCATTTATAGGAGTAGTCAGACAAATGCTATGAGCCAAATGCAGCCTGCCGCCTGTTTCTGTATAGATCTTTGAGCTAACAATAATTTTTACACTTTATAAAGGCAAAAAAAAAAAGGAAAAAAAGAGGTGATAGAGACCGGATTTGTCATACAAAATCAAAATATTTACTATTTGGTTCTTTACAGAAAATATTTGCCACCCACATTAGCATATAGGGTTTGAGTGGATGTTTTATTTTATTAGAAACAATTTTTTAAATCCCACTATATTAAGATGGGGACTTGATAAAGGTGGTAATAAATAAGCAAGTGACCTGAAGCTCTACAGACCTGATAAAGACAATTCATAAAAAACCCATAAATAATAAAAGTGCTTCTAATTGATACAACCAGGGTCAATTAAATTTAATGCCAAAGGATATTAAGAAGAGACATGATTGTTGAATATTAATGATTTAAAAGGAGAAACATTTATGATTCAGTGTTCATTTAATACAAAATTTATGGCATACATTTTAGAATAATTTTCCATTTCCTAAGGGGTTTACATATTTTTCACTTTTCTTTAGCTTGTAGATACAATTTCACATCATAAGTTTAAATTCCTATTTCACTTCTCCAAATTGAAGACTAATTAAAATATTAAGCATTAAAAATATTAAATGGACTATATGAGAGAAAATTTGTTAGGTAAAATATTAATGGGCAAAAGATTAAAAAGTTGGGGCTGTATTAAATATTTACTAGCCATAGCCTTCAACAAATTAACAGTATTGCCAAAGTTTTTATTGCTGTTGCTATTAACAGTAAAAACCAAAATAGCCACTGCCATCTGAATAAATTAACCTTTCAAACAAACATTATTCTACTTTATGAGTTTTATCATGCCACATTGGATATTTATATTAAATATTGACTTTTAGATAATTCAACATACATAACATGACAGCTTATGAAAATGGAGAAGCTGAGGTCTAAAGTTATGTTTTTAAAATACTTGTTGTCATGATAAGCCTATAACATCTTTTCTTTCAAGTTAAACAAACATGCTATATATAAGATGTAAACTAATATATTTATGGGCTTTTTTGTACCAGCAAGCTATACTACATTGTGCATCCATTTCTTTTATGTATTTTCGTAGTAGGCTAATGGGGGTGGAGGGAAGTCCCCCAACCACCAGAGATTGTATGTGGCAGCACGGGTGGAACAGTCAATCAAAATTCCCTGCCCTCCCATAACAACGGGTAAGTACTTGACCTGACCCATACAAGGGGGTTGGCCCATTATCTCTTAAACAAAATGACTGACAAATGAAAAATCAGCTGGTGCCCAGGAGGAGTCAGCCTCCCAATCAGGATGCCTGAGCAATTCTGCTTCTTGTCCCTCCTGGCCTGGTCATCTACCTTCTTTAATTTGGTGAGCTACCCCCATACCCTGACAATCAATTTCACTTTTTTTGGCCATCAACACACACATCTGGTTTTATCTTAAGTTAACCAGAGTCACTTTCTTTTGTTTGAACAGGTTCATTTAGATTCACATGACATGGAACTAAAGCCCGAGGAGAAATATGTTCTGAACTGCATTTAAAAGCTACAAGCTAGGGATGCTAGGATGGCTTAGTGGTTTAGCACTTGCCTCCCAATTGTGAGGTCTGGGGCTTGATTCCCAGCTCTGGCCCATGCAAAACCCATATGCTAAACTGTGGTGCAACTGGTAACCAGCTGGATGGCCTGGTGGTGAGGGTCTCACCTCCCATGTGGGAGGCCCCCAGTTCAGTTCCCACCTTATGCAGCCCACCTCTGTGGAATGAAACCGTGTTACAACTAATGATGTACAACTATGAAAACTACTCTGGGCCCTCCACCCTTCTCTCTGTCTCTCTCTGTCATCTACTCTCAAACAATAAAATAAATCTTTAAAAAAAAGATAAAAGCTGGTAAAAATTGGCATGGATGATTTTATATATAGATATAGATATAGATATAGATATATTTTCTCTTTAATGTATATATATATATATATGTATGTATATATGTGTATATATATATATATATATATATATATATATATATATATTCTCCAGGTTTTTTGCAAATACTTTTATCTCATGAATATCCTGTGTTAGTTGTAAGAGATATAATTCAAATGGTTTCCTCTGTATTGATGTAACCCATCATTCCAACATGACCTTTTGGGC
>PVKE010038607.1:0-15365 GCA_004027555.1 Craseonycteris thonglongyai
TTCCTGTCCCCAAACTGCTCCTTCTCCCTCCCTCTCCCGCTCTCCCCTTTTTCCTCTAACCTTTGTGTGTTGTTCTGCGTTGTGTGGTTCTCTCAGTTGAGGGTGCTTCTCAGGGTTTCCCCTGTGGGTTCCTTTTTGTTCGTAAGTCCCTTCCCAGGTAGGTGTCTGGGTTCTCCTCTCATGCCGCCATCTTCGACAATTCTCTGGTCTTTCTTTTTAAACATTTATTTTTATTGTGTTTAACAGAGAGAGAGAGAGAGAGAGAGACAGAGACAGAGACAGAGAGAAGGGGGAGGGCCCAGAACAGTCTCCAGAGGTGCACATCATTGGTTTCTCCACATAGTTTCATTCCACAGGGGCGCTGGGATGCACAGGGTAGGAACTGGGCTGGGGTCTCACACTGGTGAGAACTGAACTGGGGGCGCTCCCCAGTTCAGCGTATGGGTTCACCTGAGCTGGGGCCGGGATTCGATCCTTGGTCCCTGGGGCTGCATAGTGAGCGCTTAACCCACTGAGCCATCTGGCTTCCCCTGGTCTTTCTTTTTAAAATCAGTTTCTTACAGATAGCAGAGAGCTTCTCACTTTTATATGTAGTTCGAAAATCTTTGTCTTTTAACTGCAGTATTTAGATCATTTATAGTTAATGTAATTATTGATGAAACTGGGTTTAAATCTAACATCTTTTTTTTTTTTTAAAGATTTATTTTATTGATTTTTGATAGAGAGAAACAGAGACAGAGAGAAGGGGGAGGGCCCAGAGCAGTCTCCATAGTCGACATTAGTTTTCCATATGTTTCACTCCACAGGTGGGCATGGGGCTGCGCCGGCAAGAACTGAACTGGGGGCACACCTCAGTTCAGCATGTGGGTCTGCATGGGCCAGGATTCGATCCTTGGTCCCCGGGGGCTTCAAAGCAAGCGCTTAACCCGCTGAGTCATCCCAGCTTTCCCAAATCTAACATCTTGCTATGTTTTCTATTCCTCCCATTTGTCCTTTGTTTCATTTCTCCCCTCATTTCCTGCCATCCTCTGAATTAAATGAGTTGGGGTTTTTGTATGACTTTACCCACCCCTTTCTTTTTTAGTATTCCATTTTATTTCCACTATTTGGCTTATTAATTCACTCTATTTTTTTAGAGTAGTTGTTCAAAGATTTTTGGTATGCATCTTTTTGTTATCATGAAATGATACTATATTCTTTCATGTGTAACAGTTTTTCAATAGTATGTTTCTATTATCCCCTTCCATATTTTGTTCTATTGTTTTCGGACATTATATTTCCTCATATGCTGTGAACCCCACAATATATTGCCATTACATTTTGTTTTAAACAGTTATTTTTTAATTTTTAAATGAGGAAAAAAGAACTCATATGTACCTGCATTATTTACCATTTCCACTGTTCTTCATTCTTTTGTGTAGTTCAAAGTTTTCATTAGGTTTCATTTTCCTTCTGTCTGAAGAATGCTGTTTAACATTTCTTATAACAGTCATCTGCTGGTAATAAATTGTTTCAGCTTTAATTTGTCTAAAAGGTATTTTAACTCCTTAATGAAAGATATTCTCAGTGGGTACATTATCTAGGTTGACAGGGTGTTTTTTTTTTCCTATCAATACTTTAGAGATGTCATTCTATTATTTTCTGATACTGTTTCAGATAGAAGTCTATGACAATTATTATCTTTTTTCCTCTGTACTTAATGTCTTTTTTCAACTTGAATTTAAGATTTTTCTCTTTATCATATTTTTCCCCATCAATTAGCTAGTGATGTATTCCAGTGTAATTTCCTTTATGATTACCCTGCTTCAGGTTTGTTGAGCTTCTTGAATCTGGAAGTTATACTTTTCATCAAATTTGGAAAATTTGAGACATTACTTCTTCAAATATTTTTCCTGTCCCCACCTACTGGTGCTCCAATTACTCATACTTTAAACCACTTCAAATTGGTCTAAATATTAATGAGTTTCTGTGAAATTTTCCAGTCATCTTTCTATGTTCATTCTGGATAGTTATTACTTTTTTCAAGATCACTGATCTTTTCTTCTGAAGGAGCTAACTTGTTGGTCTATAATCCAATCAAGTGAAATTCATTTAATGTATTTTATATTTCACCTCTAGAAGTTCCATTTAGTTCTTTATATCTTCCAGTTCTTTACTTACCATTTTCACTTGTTTTCTTTTATTTACTCGAACATATTGATCTAAGCATATTTATTGTAGCTATTTCAACATTCTTATCTGCTTAATTCCATCATTTCCACACTTCTGAGTCCATTTCTATTTTTGTTAAGAGTTATGTTTTCCCACTTCTTGACATGTCCAGTAACTTTTTAATTGTAGGCCAAACATTAGTAATTATGTTCTTTAGTGTTAATTTTGTAGTATTATTTGAAAGAGGATTGGACTTTGTTCTAGTGAGTAGTTAAATTACATGTGAATCAATTTGATCTACATGGGCTTATGTTTGTGATGGGATTAGAATAGCCATTATTTTAGAGCCAATTTGGTCCAACTACAAAGGTTCAACTCTTCAGAAGTCCCTCCTGAATGACCCATGTATTCAATTAGTTCTTTATACTTTGGTGATGTGAACTCAAACCATTTCTGGTCCTATGCAAACTGTGGAAATTCTTCAGCTAACAGTTCCTCAACAATTTTTTTTTCCCCCTAGAAGGTGTTCTGTGCCTAGCCTCATGGAGTTTCACCATGCCCACAGGTAGGACTCAAAGGAATTCCTATACTGACTTCTAGAGCTCTTTCTCTGCATAAGTCCTTCCTCTCCAGTAAATTCTAGCCACCATGGATTCCCCAAACTCTGATCTTTATCTGACACCACTCAGCAATACCACAGAGTTCTATTTGGGTTTGTCCTCCCTGCAACATGATCTGGAAATTGCCTCTGGGCAGAAAGCCAAAGCAATTAGAGTTCACCTCTTTTGTTTCCCTTGTAGGAATCACAGTGCTGTTGCCTGTTGTCCAATATGTGAAGACAGTTGTTTCAAGTATCTTGTCCAGTTTTCTAGTTATTTATAGAGGGAAAGCAATTCCAGATCCTGTTATTCTCTCACAGCGAGAAGCAGAAGTCCTTTCTCATAATATTTTGTTGTATGTCAAATACTATGGATAAAGTAACTGTAGAGACTGTAGTTTATATTACCGGTATTTCCCACAGAGGGTTGGCTTTTCCTCCAGTAGACAATAGGCAGAAAGGGCTGAGATGGATTGGGATTGGAATGTAGCTTTAGTTACACTTCCCATTCATCTCTATTTTCAAATGCCTCAAGGGTAAAACTGTCAGGTGTTTGTTGTAGGTCCCCTCATCTACGGTTCTCGAAGTATATAGCCTATGAAACTCAAAGGATCTTTGAGATTGTTTTTTTTTCAGGAGGAGGTCCATGAAATAAAAACTATAACAGTTAAGATACTATTTGCCTTGCTCACTGTATTGACATTGACACTAGTGGTGCAAAAGCAATAGTGGTTAAAATTGCTACAGCCTTATCACAAATCAAGACAGTGACACTAACTGCATAATTATATTCTCCAGTGCCATACACTCAACAGTGAGAATATCAGTTTTACTTAAGAATATCAACAGATATAACCCATAGAAACTCCTAACTGAATTTCCATCATTTCTTTTTATTATCATGCTGAGAGCAAGTAGAATGTTTTGAATGCTAGAATTAAAAAGTTAGAAGAAATTGGAAATACCACCTACACCAAACTTCTCATTTTATAATTAAGAATAATGTAGGTGAAAGTCACATAATTAGTTAGTGAATGACACAGGTGAGACCAAAAAGCTAAGCCTTCCCAATATCTAAGGAGCTGCAGGCAGAAGGCCTAACTCACAGGAGAACCAAAACCAGAGATACCAAGTCAGAAATCACTATACTCCTGGAGTATACAGTGGGGACTATACATACAACAGCTTCACTTAATGGCCAAAGAAAGCAAAATTGCTTTCACAATGGCTGCAAGGCTCCAGGGGAGATAAAGGAGGAGGAACACCAAGAAGCCAGTAAGGACAATGAAAGAAAAAGAATTAGCCACTAAATGAAGGTGCAGTGTAGTAAAAAAATTACGGTTTTGATCCATTAACAGATAAAGAATAAACAAAATGTGGAATATCTATACTATGGAATGTTATTCAGCTATAAAAAAAGAATGAAATTCTGATATGTGCTACAACATGGATGAACCTTCAAAACACTATGCTGAATGAAGTAAGCCAGACATAAAAAGACAAACACTCCACTTATATGAGGTACCTAGAATTGGTAAATTCATAGAGACAAAAACAGAATAGAGGTTCCCAGGTCTGGGGAGAAGAGAAAACAAGGAGTTATTGTTTATTGAGTACAGAATTTCTGTTTGAGATGATGAAAAAGTACCAGAAATAAATGGTGATGGTTGCACAGTAATGTGAACATACTTAGTGTCAGTAAATCAGTACATTGTACACATAAAAATGGTTAAAACAATGAATGTTATGCTATGTATATTTTACTACAAGTTAAAAAATGGAAGAAACTTAAGAGCTTTTAAGGTGTGTGGCATTTTTGGTTTTCTGTGCCACCTACCAACTTGTCAACTTGTTAGTTTATGAGATATTCCCCTTTAAAAACACCTCTTGAAAAGAAAGAATAAATTCAAACATATTCATCAACAGGTAAGATTATTTTGACAAACTTTGAGGAATTACAGGAATCTCCAGAAAACAGTCCTGGCAGTAAAATCAGCCCTGCCTGGGTATTACTACAATCCTTATTAAATGGTTATCTAACACTCCTAATCTAATTTTTACAAGACATCCATTGCCATTTTTAAAATCTCATTTACCAGGAGAGGGACCAAGGACTCCCTTGGTCAGGATGCAATAGGGATAGAAAACCTCTGAGACTGTATGACAATCAGCTCAGCAGACCACTAATTTTAGCCTCCCCTTGCTCTTAACCTAATAGTATCCTACCTGGCTATCGGAGGGAGCACAATTTAAAATGCCTATAGAAGCCATAAGTTAGGCAAGAAATGTAAATTAAGTAAGGGGGAGGAATATGGGGGGTGAGGGGAAAGACAGAAAAGCAATGGCAGCCTGCAGTGCTTCAGCTACATCTGCAGAGTACTGCCACATGGTAATGCCATGCTTTCTGAATTTTCAAAAGAAGCTGGAAATTCAGATTTTTCAAATAATTCTACAGGCTGAGCAAATCTAAGACATTAGAACCCCAAGTAGCCCACAGGTCCCCAGTTTGTGTTTCCTACTCCATGCATGGCCTTATCCAAGCTATGAAGGAGAATGACAGGAAACAATACTTTCCAGTTAAATATATCTTAGTTTGAATCTAAGGATCCCAAATTTCTGAGAGCAGGACACCTGGGGACATTCAAGGAATATAAAATAAAAAAACCAGTGGAGTAAACCAAAAAGGCAACTCTTAATACCCACTTAAATACAGAAATAAAAATCTAGCACTTGTTAATAAAATAATGCAATTTTCAAAATGTCAGGAACTGAGATCAGGCCGAGGTCATGGAGAACACTGGAAGAAACTACTAAGCAGTTAGAATATAATTTTCAAAACTCTTCAAATCCACCCTACAAATTGCACTATAGAGAATATGACCCTAGTGATTCACAACACACCTGTTCCCTTTACCACAACATGAAATGACTTGCATTATTTTGGATCCCATTGTCTTGAATTCTACCTGCTCTTTACAACTTTGACTGCTATGACAAATATAGATCTGCAATGGTATGTACTATTACCAGATTCCAATGGAAAAATTCTACTTCATGCACTTTCATTTTGAAACTGCCTACTATTATACCAGAATGCAAGGAAGGAAGGAAGGAAAAAAGGAAGGAAGGAAGGAAGGAAGGAAGGAAGGAAGGAAGGAAGGAAGGGAAGGAGGGCCAGGAAATGCCTCTGGAAAAGGGGAAAAATATTTTTGTCAAAAGGGCTTTCTTGCAGTTTGACTTAGATATAGGAGCCAAGACTAATGGAGGAGTCAAAGTTATTTATTCTTCTCTCTTTTCACAAAAGGACTAGCTCTAGATGTTCCTCTCCAAAGGAACTCCTTTCTCTGATCAAGGAGAGTCAAAATTCTTCCTTAAACTTTATCCAGTTAATTTATTCACAAACAGTACCTTTTCCTTCTAGTAAAAACAACACAAGATATAGCAGCATCTAACTAGCATTGTGCTGTTATACTAGGTACAGTACTAAGCACACAACATGTATCATCTCATTTAATCTTCACTACCCGATGAAATTGGTATTTTTATCTCTGGACAAAGTATGCATGGTCCCTGCCCTCAAGAGGTTTACCTTCCAGTGAGAAAGAGAGAGAGAGACATTAAAGAATTCTGACAAAGAATGTACACGTGTATTTATGACCAGAGTTAGAAAGGAGATGAACAAGGCACTACTAATGCATAATAAAGGAAAAATGAATCTTATCTGAAGCCCTTTTAACTAGGCAAAGTCTCCAGGTAGGGGAAACAGCATGACAAAAGGCCCTGTGATGAAAGGAAACACAATGAGTTCGAGGTAGAGAAAAAAGGCCAATCTGGCCAAAGTAGAGAGAACAATGGGAAGCATACTATGCAGTAAGGAGGACAGTAAGGAGGAAGAAACAGGCTACTAGGGCCTTGCTATTCACAACAGAAGTTTCCCACCTCAGAGTTGAAGTTAGGAGAAGGGGTAGAGAGAATGATGAGTTGTGGGTGTTTTTATGCATTTTTAAATCAAAAGAATATAAAATAAAGGGATATACTGTCACACTTGCAACCTATCACTATTTACTTGAGTCTCCCCACCCCAGAGGTAATCAATCTTAGTCTTTCTCATGTACAGTAGTATATATACCCTAATATGAGCACACATACGCACTCATCCCTTTCTTACACAGAAGATAGTGTTATTATACACACTATTCCGTACAATACCTTTTTACTTAACATATAGCCCCACCCTTTGTTTTACAAATCATAGCATTCATTTGGATGTACCATGGTTTATTTAACCAGTCCTCCATGAATGAAAAGAAAAAGGACAAAAATTGCTGCTACTGGATTTTGCTATTATAGACAATCTTATAAGTAGGATTGATGAGTCACAGGTAAAGACATTTGGAATACTGACACATATTGCTCAATTGTGCCTGCCTACCAACAATGTGTGAAAGTGCCTGGACAATTGGCTGAGTTACCAAAGTTGGATTTTTACCACGGTGAGAGATGAGAAACATATCTTATTTAAGTTTTAATTTGCATTTCTCTTTTTTAGGTAAGGGTGAGCATTCTTTCATTTGTTTAAGAGCCATCTATACTTCCTTATCTGCAACTATTTGTTCATGTTCTTTGTCCATTTTTCTATTGTGTTTTTTCTTAATAGATGAGGGCCGTCTGGAAAAAATCCAGCCAATGTCAATATAATGAGAATGGTTAGGTGACTGGATACTTTATGGATAGCCCCCATATATACCTATCTGCAAAATTAGTGGCAATTTTTTTTCTTCAATTATTTTTCTCTTTTTCTAAATTAAAAAAAAATTAAACTGAGATATAATTGACATATAACATTGTATTTCTTTTAGGTGTACAACAATGATTTCATATATGTACATATTGCAAAATGAATACCACAATAAATTAACACCCATCACCACACATACAAGATCTGAAAATTAAGTTCGTGAATTCATCCTAGAAAAAGTGCTACATGTATCATTGCTGAATTTCACTACTGTCACCTCTGAAGTACTTCCCTTGGGAAGCTATACACCAATATCAGTGATTAGTCTACCCTTCAAAGCATTTTTGGAACTCTTTTTCTGGAATGGCCATCAGAGCCATTGTCATATTACCCTTGATATCCTGAATGTCATCAAAATGTCTTCCTTTCAATATTTCTTTTATCTTTAGGTAGAGAAAAAAGTCATTGGGGGCCAGATCAGGTGAGTAGGGAGGGTGTTCCAATATAGTTAGTTGTCTACTGGCTAAAAGCTCCCACACAGACAGTGTTGTGTGAGCTGGTGCACTGTCATGATGCAAGAGCCATGAGTTGTTGGTGAAAAGTTCAAGTTGTTTTCATCTAACTTTTTCACACAGCCTTTTCAGCACTTCCAAACAGTCAACTTGGTTGACTGTCCAGTTGGTAAAAACTCACAATGAACAATCCCTCTGATATCGCCAAAGGTTAGCAACATCATTTTGACTCTTGATTTGGACTGACAGAAATTTTTGGTAGTAGGGGAAGCCGGGATGGCTCAGTGGCTTAAGCGCTCACTTTGCAGAGCTGGGGACCGAGGATCGAGTCCCGGCCCCGGCCCGTGAGGACCCATGTGCTGAGCTGGGGAGTTCCCCCAGTTCAGTTCTCTCTCTGTCTCTGTATCTCTCTCTCTCTCTCTCTCTCTCTGTCAAAAAAAATAAAAATAAAAAAGAAAGAAATTTTTGGTAGTGGAGAATTGGCTGACTTCCATTGTGCACTTTGACGCTTTGTTTCAAGGTTGTATTGGTACACCCTTGATTCATCATCAGTGATAACATGGCCCAAAACATCATCTTGCCTCTCCAAAGGTCTTAGCAAACTCAAGCTACAACATTCTCACAATGGCAAACCAAAACACAACAATAATGAATGACATTCAACAAGACACCACCACATGTAGATACAAACACAGCTGTAAGACACTGATATACCAACGTTATGAAACCTTACTGAGTTGCTTGTACAGGGTGAACCAAAAGTAGGTGGACAGTGCTGCTAACGTAAGCACACAGTGGCAAGTTCACAAACTTGTTAGGCCTCATGTAAGTGATATCACAGCATTTGTTTCTGTCCATCCATGTTGTCTCAAATGGCAGGATTTCCTTCTTTTATGGCTGAATAATATTTCATTGTATGTATGTATGTGTGTGTATGTGTAGATACATGTGTGTGTGTGTGTGTGTGTGTGTGTGTAATGTTTTCTTGATCTATTCTTCCATTGAATGGATATCCCCACATAGCACCCAAGGGCTCTTTTCTCCACATTCTTGCCAACATTTATTTCTTATATTTTTGCTAACAGCCATTTCAACAGGTGTGAAGTGGTATTTCATTGTGGTTTTGATTTCCTTTCCCTTGATGTTTATTAATGTTGAGCACCTTTTCTTATACCTGTTGGCCATCTGTACGTCTTCTTTGGAAAAATGTCTATTCAGATCCTCTGTCCAATTTTTAATTTGATTTTATCCTAAATTATATGAGTTCTTTATATATTTTACATACTAAACTCTTATCAGATATGTGATTTGCAAATATTTTCTCCCACTTAGTAGGCTGCCTTTCACTGATGGTTTCCTTTACTGTACAGAAGTTTCTTATTTTGATGTAAACCCATTTGTTTATTTTTTTGGTGCCTTTGCTTTGGGTATCAAATCCAAAAAATCATTGCTAAGACTAATGTCAAAAGCTTACCTCCTGAGTTTTCTTCTAGGAGTTTTATGTTTTCAGGTTTTATGTTCAAATCTTTAATTCATTTTGAATTGATTTTTGTGTATAGTATAAGATAATGGTCCAGTTTCATTCTTGTGTACATGGTTGTCCATTTTTCCCAGTACCATTTATTGAAGAGACTATCATTTGCCCGTTGTATAATCTTGACTCCTTTGTTGTAAATTAGTTGACCATGCATGCATGGGTTTATTTCTCAGTTTTCTGTTCTGTACTAATGATCGATGTGTGTATTTTTATGTCAATACCATATTATTTTGATTACTATAGCTTTGTAATATAGTTTGGAGTCAGAAGTGTAATGCTTCCAGCTTTGTTTTTCTTTCTCAAGATTACTAGGCACTTTGGGGTCTTTTGTGGTTCCATACAAATTTTAGGATTCTTGTTTTACTTCTCTGAAAATTGCTACTGAAATTGTGAGAGGAATTGTAGTGAATCTTGCATTTTTCTTCTGACTTTGCTTATGTTAAGTTTTGGTCACATGGATTTTTAAAAGGCAAGTTAACCAATTCTTTGACTTTGGGATTTTGAGTCATAATTTTAAAAGGCGAAAGATTTATGCAATCTGAAGAGAAACCAGAGTATTAAATCATAATTATAGAAAGGCTATATAATGCAGTAAGGTTATAATTAAATTCTCTTGCATTTTCATGTTTTATATTTAAATATCTGACCAATTAGGCATGCATCTAAGTATACAATGTCAAGTATGGACCTAATATTCTCTTTCCAGATGGATAAACAGTTATACCAATTCCATTTATTAGTCTATCCTTACTTCCACTGATATGAGATAATGCTTTTATTATATCCTAGTTGCTATATTTTCTAGTCTATTTCTGAATTTTCAATTCTGCTCTATTAGTCTGTCAGTTCACGTACCAGTATTACATTGCTTTCATTGAAGCTTTATGGTATGTTTTAATATCTAGAAGGGCTAGTCCTCCCTCATTGCTCTTCTTTATCAAGGTTATTCAGTGTTCAATATGCACTTTATAATTAGCTTGTCTAGTATTTTCATTGGGATCACTTTAATTTGTAAATTAAGAATAGGAGGACTGGCACTTTATGATGCTGAGACTTCCCATTCAAGAACATGGTATGTTTTCAATAGTTCATATCTACTTTTCCATTCTTCAAGGATATGGGGATTAGATAAGAAGGAGGCCAGGTGGGTATGGTTAGACTGACGCAGATTGTTTCTGGTAATTGAAGGATATGGAAGGGATACATTGAAGAGAGAATAGAGTGGTAAGGGGGCACAGCAATTTTTCTTTTTTTTAATTGTTTTTGACAGAGAGAGAGAAAGAGAGAGAGAGAGAGAGATACAGAGACAGAGAGAGAACTGAACTGGGTGCACTCCCCAGTTCAGCACATGGGTTCGCAAGGGCCGGGGTCGGGACTCAATCCTCGTTCCCCAGCACTGCAAAGCGAGCGCTCAACCCACTGAGCCATCCTGGCTTCCCTGCACAGCAATTTTTAACCACCTGCCACAGAAGCAGAGAAGGAATGGCTAGAAAGTCAGAAGAAAATCAAGTAAAGAATGTTCTTCAAGGAAAAAAACAAAACTGTCAACAATACAATTAGTACAAAGAGTAAAATAAATCCACTAGATTTAGTGATATGGAAATCATGAGTGATCTTATATCTATTTTGAGGAGAACTGTAAGGCTGGAATTCAAATGGGTCTTACATTCTAGTATGCCCAACTATAAGTATTTTGTTCTAATTTAATCCTACCACTAAATTTAGAATATAATTGTATACTTATTCCTAAAATGGAGTTCAAACAGTCTTAGAAGGAAGTTCTTAAATAATTTATGCAAAGAATGCACAGATCCAGAAATACTGCCAATAGAAGGAAATAGTGTATCAGGATCCAGAGTAGGAAATAACAGCTATAGAGCAAAGGGTATGGCAAAATGAAGTAAATTTTCTCCAAAGAAAACTAGGCTATAGCTTTACACTAGCCCCTGCTAACATTCTCAAGCACAGCAGGGATCCTGATAAAATGGCTACCGTACCTAAATAGGATGCACAGAACAAACCCAGCTACTTAGAGATACTTCCTTCTGCATCTTGTCAAGATACCACTCTTTCTCTCCCTAAACCTGATCCCAAAATTGTGGTTTCTCTTTTGGGTTAGTACCAACAGAACTATACAGACCTCCTTGGTAGGAAAGTGAGGATATTGGTAAGAAAGTTAGGAAAGAATTTATCCCAAACTCTTTCCTAATATTCAGACAGGATAACACAAAGGATCTAGCATTGAGGGGTCAGGAAAAAGAGGGGTCAAAGATGCCCTGCCCAGATCCAAACTGGGGCTGAATTCTTCAGAACAGTAATAACTTCCAAGTCCTCCTAAGCTGATTTGCATACCAACACCAATTTCCAAGGTGGAAAACAGGGTAATTAAAATAGACCAATATCTTTTTACCTTCCATTTTAACACAAATTTGGACCAAGGATGGAAACAAACAAACAAAAAAATCAGAGCACAATTGTAGGCACATTTGTAGTGATAGCATTATATGGGCACCAAAAGTACTAGCAAGATCTCTTCTAGGTATAAAGTCCTTATTCATAAAAAGACAATATTTGGAGATAAAGATTATTGTCCTGTTGAGTTACCAAAAATACTAAACAGGATAGGTAGATTCAACTAATATTATTAAGGTAAATCGTAGAAGAGCAAGAAAAAAGGGTGTCTGAAATAGAGAAGGCAACTAACAACTCTATTGTACCTACACTGAGGAGGCTGTTCTACACTGTTTTGTTTTAGAGTGTTCTATACTGTTTTGTGCCCCTGCCCCCGTCTCCCTCCCCCCCACCCCCACACACTTTAGCCATACTGCAATGTCCACCTAACATAGTGGTATTCAAAAAGACCTGGGTCAACTGAGGAAATGTAATGCTACAAACTTGTAAATCATTCTGTGGAACTAGTGTCATAGGTTATTCATTCTGCCATCAGCTTTAAGTGGTAGAATTATATGAAGGTACTGCATCAGAGAACCGTATCACTTGGCTAAATTTACTCCCTGATGCCAATTCTCTGCACAAGGTTGTCTCAAAAGAAAGTAACAGGAGCTGGCTGTTGTTTCAGTTTCATTTGCAAACCTTTTCAGAAACAACAAGCAGTAACAGAGGACATGAAAGAATGTGATGGTTATTCCGGGGGAGGGGGCAAATTTTTTTTTATTTCTTTATAGAATTGTGTTAGTTCTTACCAGGGCAGCAGAGAATAAATCACATATTAGTATACGATGGCAACACCTTATTCTATTTACTGTTACTGGGGGGGGAACACATTTTATTTCTTTTTTAAACATTTTCTTTTCTTTTTTTTATTATATTTATTTATTTATTTATTTTGACAGAGGGGAGAGAGAGAGAGAGAGAGACAGACAGACAGACAGACAGACAGACAGACAGACAGAAAGAGAACTGAACTGGGGGAGCTCCCAGTTCAGCATATGGTTCTGCACAGGCCAGGGCCAGGATTTGATCCCTGGTCTCCGGCGCTGCAAAGTGAGCGCTTAACCCACTGAGCCATCCCAGCTTCCCCCATTTTATTTCTATGGTAAAGTGACAGAACTGTTTTCAGACATATGTCTAACTCTTATTTCGAGAAAAAAAAATTGTACCGGGTAAGCATAGGAATCCATCAACTTACAGTAGGGTGGGGACACATGAGCCATGAAATGGGAAACAAACAGGAAAGAAACTCGGCACAGGCACTTAAGGGCAATAAATATGATAGCAGTCTAGAAGATGAACACTTCATGTTGTTTATTATTATAGACTAATTATTCCTCTAAGTGCAAAGGCTATCCAATAAGTCATATCCGGTTGATTTGTAAGCAAGGTACTTTCACCAGATAATAAATTAGAATGCAATTAAAGTGCATTCTGTCTGTTTATCATAGACTAAGATAACTTACTATAATTCTCAATTATCTGCATGAACACACATGACAGCATGGTGAATAAACCTTCCAGCAAAGGGCAATAAACATCTTAGGAATGCACTAAAATTGCTAGATTTCTAGTCCTTTTAAATATTTGTTTCCAATTTAAATAAATTATGTAAATGGACCAAATTAATTTGGTACCTGTTTTGTACAGTAAGTCATACAGTAACTATAAACTCCTGAATCCCCAAACTACTCAGCTTGTTAGCAATTCACTAAGGACAGTGACTAAATCATGAAAAAAGTAAAAGAAAACAGAACTGAATATTTGCTGCAAACCTTTGTTAGGTGGAAAAACTTCAGCTTAGAGAAAATAGAAGAATCACAATGGAAAAAACTGATATAAGCATTTAAAATTTAAAAACACATGCTTAAAAAAATCTGTAGCATATAATACAATATTTTCACCATATAAAGATCTTATAAAGATTAATAAGAAACAACTCATATCATAAGAAATAAACAAAACACACAAAGAGAAATAAATATAAATAGAAACATAGAATTTTTTTCAAGTAAATTAGATTTAAACCAGGGAGTATTTTTCACCTTTCTAATTAGTAAAAAAAAACTTAAAAAGAAAAGATAAGCAATAATGGCAAAGATATAGTGACATGGGTACTCTCACATATTACTGATTGTGTTTTATAATAAATTGATTAGATTGCTTCAAAAATACAATTTGGCAATTTGAATTAAACCACTAGAAAATGTTTATAGAACAATAGAAAATGTTCATAATGTTTGGCTAAATACTACCACATCATAGGATGTAGCTTATAAATAAAAATATTTATCACAGCTTGATCTATCAATAAAAATCTGAAACAATATAAAATCTAAAAACAGGGTAAAAATAATGTAAAATATGACATAAGCATGGATGGAATATTATGTAGCTATTTAAAATAATGGTTATGACAACTAAGTAGAAAAGGATAGAAAACTATACATGATCACATTCTAATAAAAATATGCATATTAAAGAAGACTAGGAATAAATATAGCAAAGTGATAATCATGTTAAGCTGGTATGATAGGTTGAATAATTATGTCCCACCCCCATCCCCACTTGCTTCTCCCAAAGATGTGGTTCCTAATCCCTGGAACCTGTGATGTTACTTTTCTTGGCAAAAAGGACTTTGCAGGTGTCTTAAGGGTCTTAAGATGGGGAAATCATCCTGCATTACTTGGATGGGCCCAATATAATCACAATGATCCTTAGAAGAGAAAGTCAGAAGGATTAAAGTCAGAAAAAGATATACAACAAGAGAAACAGAGATTGGAGTGATGTTGCAGCAAGTCAAGGAAGGTGGGCAGCCTCTAGAAGTTGGATAAAGCAAGGAATGGATTCTCCCCTAGAGCCTCCAGAAGGAACTCAGCTCTGGCAACACTTTAATTTTTAACCCATAAGGCCCATTTTAGACTTCTGACCTCCAGAAAAGATAATAAACATATGTTGTTTTAAGCCACTAAATTTGTGGTAATTTGTTACAATAGCAATAGAAAATTAACATAAATGGTAAGACTGCCCTTTCTAAACTTTCTTCGGTGTTCATATTCTATTGACACATTAAAATATAAGAATTTAACTACAACCTTGCCACACGGAATGTATAAGGCATCACATGCACACGAAGTGTTGGTATTATGTAGTCAAGACCATGGTTGCTGTGTAAACCTAAACAGTGGATAAAATGAAAACAACAGAAGGGTCCTTGAGTATTTAGTCATCTGTGGCTTTGCTTCAAGCAAGACAATGTCATTCTAAATACTGTGTAATAGTCTTGTGTTGATACCACTAAAGAAAAATTTTCTATAAAAATTATTTTCAGGGGAAGCCAGGATGGCTCAGTGGGTTAAGAGCTCACTTCGCAGCACC
>PVKE010038608.1:0-15372 GCA_004027555.1 Craseonycteris thonglongyai
GGTCAATGGTGTCCTGCTTTACCAATGTTAAAATCTGGTCACCTTAATTCTTATTAAATGTTTGAAGAATGAAGAGAGAGAAAGATAGACAGATGGAGAGAGAGAGAGAGCGAGAGAGAGAGAGAGAGAGAGAGAGAGAGAGAGAGAGAGAAGGAGGGAGGGAGGGAGGAAGAGAGGTTGGGGAGAGAGAAACAGATTCTTAACCAAACTGATTGTCTTAAAGAGTTGAGTTTCACTGGTGTGCAGGAAATTTCTGGTTTATTTTCGTTAGTTATTTTTTTTTCTTGGAATGTCTATATGATTCTTGTGCCTAAGACAAGGACTCTAATACATTCAAGATATCAGTTTCTTATAGTTCAATTCACTTGCAGGTAAGAGAGGGGCTTGGAATAGATACTGGACTGTAGGTTGTTTCAAATACCACAAGGGGTTGCTAGAGAGCAGTAGAAGCTAAATTTATAAAGAAAAAGAAACTTTAAAATACCCCTTTTGGCCACAACCTCATTTTCTTAGTCTTGTTAGGAAGTAAGATGTTTATTTCCATTTGGGGTTATATTTACTTAGTGGATATATCACTACTGTGGGTTATCCATACTTGTCTGCTTGTAATAATTTTCTATATATCACCCCCTCGAAGTTCTTCATCTGCCTTCTCTGCTATTTGGAGAGAGCCTACTAATATGCTTTCCTATTCAACTTCTTGAATGCAATCTAAATCAATGCAGTTTTCAGAGGAAAGAATAATATGGGCCCATATATCCATCAGAGAATCAGCTAGCACATCAAGCCTCTTGTGTCAAGTGCTAAAGGATGCCTCTGATGGGTGAACAAATTGTAAAAAGTGTCATTGCTTCCAAGATGACCTGGCCTGATCCCAGGGGAGCCTTTGGGATTTCAGTCCTAATTCGTGCCCTTGGCCAGGAAACCTAGAGACAGAATTCTAGAAGAATTAATGGACTAAAGGGAACAGAGAATAACATGAGGTTTATATATCCTTGTCTATTTAAGTATTTTCAGAAACTTTTTTGAAAGAACTTTGTATACGGTAAATGGGTGTATACCCCATGTAGCAGAGACACTTGGGCTTTAAAAAAAATTATTTATTTATTTTTTAAAATTTATTGTTTGAAAGAAGGAGAAAGAGAGAGAGAAAGAGAGAGAGAGAGAGAGAGAGAGAGAGAGAGAGAGAGAGAGAGAAGGGGGAGGGCCCAGAGCAGTCTCCATAGTTGTACATCATTAGTTGTGACATGGTTTCATTTCACACAGGTGCATGTGGGGCTGTGTGGTGCAGGAACTGAAACGGGGCCTTGAGCATGGGAGGTGAGAACCTTGTTCGCAGAGCCATCCTGGCAATTACCCCATTGTGCTGCAGATCAGCATATAGATTTGCATAGGCTGGGGCCAGGAATTGAACACTGAACCTCGTGAGGCAAATCTCTCAACCACTAAGCTATCCTGGTATCCCTGTGCTTTCTAAATTGTCTGACATATTTTAAACTTCGCAATTATTCAATTACAGTTGTTAGATCTTAAGCACAACAAGTACTATTTTTATATTTCTTTTCAGTATGTGGAGTTAACATTCCCTTGTGATTCAAAGATGCTCAATTGCTAAAAGACTCCTAAGAGGAGGTAGCTGAGATGATGTACTTCAGCTGCTGCACTGCCAGTTCAAGACATTGTAAGAAACACGGAAACTTTCCCTGATGATACATGAGAGTATTTTGTTTCTTCATGCATCAGCCCGACCTGCTTTGTCTTTTCCTGTGTATTCCTGTACAGTCTCTTCCTTGAATTCTCTGTCTTGTCTGATTATCACATGAATGATCTGTCAGGTTATGCTTGACTGCAGAAATCACAAAATTTAAATGTGAGTATCTGATACAATATAGAGGTTTGTTTTTTACTTTACATTAAAGAAGACTGCACATCACCTAGATTGGTGTGGTAGCTCCAGTCATCAGAGACCCAGAAACTATCTTGCTGTCCATTTCCCCACCCTTTATGTATGGCTTTTATTTTCACAATTACTTTGTGGTCTAATTTGGCCATTGGCCTTCAGGCCCAAATTTCAAAGAAAAAAATAAACGAAGGTAAAAGAGCAAAAGAGTACATGTTTCCTTGCTGAATCAGCCCTCATAGGAGGGTTTTTAGAAGTCTCATTCCACGATTTCCATTTGTATTTTAACCATCACTATCTGCAAAGGATGCTGGGAAATGTAGTTTTCTAGCTGTCTACACTGAAACTCTTGACAATACAGGAGTTTGTTATTAAGGCAGAAGGGAGAATGGATATGGAGTAGGTAACTAGCAGCCTCTACCACATGTGAAAATGTAATTGTCTGATGCTCAGGAGAATACAGAGATTAGAAAACAAAATGCAAGAGGAGCTACCACACAGAGTTGCTTCACTGTCTTCATACAATCCCCGAATGCTTAGCTACTCAGTGACTACAAGGTGGAGCCCATTGGCCTCTAGCTTCATTTATCACAGGGCTGTCCAACCTTTTGGCTTCCCTGGGCCACATTGGAAGAGGTATTGTCTTGGGCCACACATAAAATACACGAACACTAACAATAGCTGGTGAGCGAAAAAAAAATTTTGTGTGTGTAAAAAAATTTTATAATGTTTTAAGAAAGTTGACAAATTTGTGCTGGGCCACATTCAAAGCCATCCTGGGCCACATGTAGTCCATTGACTGCAGGTTGGACAAACTTGATTTATCATCTATATGCTAGTTTCAGTGCTATCCTCTCCTGGGTTTAAACTCACATAGCCGATTATTGACATGATAGCTGCTCCTGGAGACACATAGGACCCTCAAAATCAAGAGGTCCCCAAAGGAGCCCAGAGATCTGCTCCTCCTCTAGTGTCCATGTGCTAGCTGCTTAGGCCTATACCTGGAAGTCTTCCCCAGCTCCTTCTCCTGGCTCCTTACACTCTCCAAGTTCTGTTTCCTAAGTCAGTTCTGACTCCTTCCCCTAGTCCATCTCTTATGATCACCACCTAGGTCAAGCCCGCCTGCATCACCTCTTACCTGGATAGCCTTCACAGACCTTGACTATTCTAACCCTTGTCCATTATTCCCTCCTTTCAATTCAAATTCCACATAGCAGCCAGAGAAATTATTACTTAAAAAAAAAACACAGAACCACTTATGGACTCATAGCTTCCTACCAATCAATGGCTTCTTATTGCCCTAAGGGAAAAGTCTAACTCAATAACAAGGATTAAAAGACCCCAAGTGATCTGGCCCCTGCCCATATCTATTTGGATCATTCTACCCTTCATTTGAGCCCAGCCACTATAGTCTCACTAAATAGCTAAGTTCTTTTCTGACTCAGGCCTTGGCTTGTGCAGTTCTTGCTGCTTAGAATGATCTTTCCTTGAATCCCCACCTCTTTGGTTAGTGAATCACCATGAATTCTTCAAGATATCAGATCCATGCACCCCAAACCATGCCAGATTGCTGTCGGCTCCCATAGCTCACTGAACTGATTCTTTGAAGCATTCATCGGCTTTTGACTGTATTTGCTCAATTATATAATCATTTCCATGAAGGCAGGGCCCCTCGGTCTTGCTGCTCTCTGTATTACCCATGCTAGCTCAGAGCTGAGCGCATATTCACCCAATGGCACAATCCTCTGTTCATTTACTTATTAATCCCAAATATTTGCTGACATCTCGGTCCTCATTTATGGTTCAGTGGCAGGGAAAGACTTAGTAAAATGAGTACTCAAATAATTACTGCATAGGAGCTCTGATCAAGGCTATATGCAAAAGAGGGATTTGACCTTGTCTTGGAGGGACGAGGAGAAGAATGAAAAGTGAGTTTTCTATCAAGGAAACAAGTAGGAATGTTGTTGCCACCTCAACTCTAACTCTCCTTTGTACCATCACCCCTGGCCTTATACTGGGTCAACAGATAAAATATAAACCCAGTGTGAGACTGATTCAGTTGAAACCTTCTTTAACTTATTAGTTACCATAGTTCTATTTTCTTTTATAAATATATTTTTATTTATTTATTTATTTTTTTAATTTTTGACAGAGAGAGAGAGAGAGATACAGAGACAGAGAGAGAACTGAACTAGGGGAGCTCCCAGCTCAGCATATGGTTCCGCACGGGCCGGGCGGGGATTTGATCCCTGGTCCCTGGTGCTGCAAAGTGAGCGCTTAACCCACTGAGCCATCCCGGCTTCCCCATAGTTCTATTTTCTTAAAGCTTCTGATTTAAGAAAAATAACCCAGGAATTTGTCTGCCATCAATTCTTTTGCCTCTCCCTTAACCATTTTTCTGCTTGTGTTTTCTACCTGCAAACTCTCTCTGCCGTCTAGGCTGGTTCTGCTCTTGTTGGCACCTGTGTAGAACAAGGCTCCATAGATCAAGCTAAACCAATCCCCCATTCACTATCCTCTAGGTGACCAAGTGGGGTCAACAAGGATGGGTGAGGTTGTGACCTATATGAGCTTGCAACCTTTGATGGCCTCAAGATAATGAGCAAGAGGGGCTTGGAGATGGCAAGGGAGCTAGAAGAGGGCCCTAGGGAACTAATCTTAAAGCTCTCTTTGCCTGTTAACATAAATAAAAATGCAGTTTATAAAAATGCTTTGATTCAAGTTTGTGAGTACATATAATAAAATTTGGGGAATATATACATAACAGAAGAATAGGAGTACCAAGGAGGGCTTGAGGGAGGCTCTGATAAAGATTATGGGGTGGTTAACCCCCACCTAACTCTCCTCCCCACCAGCTATCCTTTGAAATCAGCTGTTGCATACAACCTACTGACATCCCCAATATGCACTTGTTGGTCACCAAGAACTGTTCTGTCTTAGAGAGTCAATGAGCAATGAAGAAGTTCCTGGCTGGAGTTTGGGAGTCAGAGACTCCATTTTATGGGCCTTAATCTTTGGGCACCCAGATTCTCCAGGGAAAACCTTCACTTCCCTTATTCACAGGTAAGGATTTTGTGTGAAATCTTTGGGCAGGGGTCCTGTGGGAGCCCAGCCAGACCCAGGCTCTAGCTTTTCACCTGAGTAGATGGGTAATCTCCAAGCAAGGAAGGCCTTTGAGAATTCTTTACTTCCTGTCCAAAGCAGCAATTTGGCCACAAGGGGGAAGCATCACACAGAGTCTGGACCTGCTCTTTGTTCTGACTTTTCTATTGTTATCTGCAAAAGAAAGGTAGGTGAGACTCAGGACAGCAGAAGCCGCTGTTGTTCAGCTGTGATAGTGCCTGCCTGTGGTCTTAACAGGGCCCTGCAGCCAAGGGACACTCAGCGAATAGTAATTGACATTGATGAATATTCAGAATTTAATTTACTAATGAAATTAAGCAAATGACTGCAAAAGATATGTATAGGTGGCAAATCCTTAGATTCAGAAAAGTCATCGTATGCTGAAAATCTGGTTCCATTGCTGGTCCTGCAATACACTCACTAGTCAGGTGTTTTAAGCAAGTCTCTTAGTCTCATCTTTTATATGATCCCCATGATCTCTTCTGTCTGTAATGACAGGGCTGAGCTGAGCATGAAGCCAGAGAATATGGGCAAAAGTACTTAGAAAAGTGGTAAAGCAGGATTAGAGATTTACTAACACTGCAACTGAGGTGAGCAAAATAAATAAATAAATAAATAAATAAATAAATAAATAAATAAAATAATAATAATAATAGTAATGCAGCTTATTTCTCTATACTTATGATTGTTCTGAGGTGGATAGTGTGTGTGCTTATGTGTACGTGCTTATGTGTGCATGTGTGTGTGTATGTGTGATTCACTTTGGTACAACTTAATTTAAATCCCAGGTCAATTTAATGATTTAAACTATCATTGGTCCAGGCTAGTGTGTCAACTGTCTTGGTTGGTCAGGAGAACTTGCCCAGTTTTTAAACTTAAGTCATGTGCCCAGAACCCCTCTCAGTCTCTATGGGGCCATGGCTCAGGCTTTCCAATTCCCCCCACTTCCATCTTCTCTCCACGAAAGCACTGGTGTAACGGGGGTGGGGGGTGGGGTGTGTGTGTGTAAGGTGTGACTCACCTGAGTTTGATGTGAAGAGGAACCCTGGTCTTTGGCTCCCTGTGGAATTCTCTGGATCCTGGCTGGCTTTCTTGAGGAATCACCTCAGAGACTGAACAAGGAAAACTAAGCAGCTTTGGCAACTGCCGAAATTCTACTTGGGGCTGGGGTCTTTGATCTCAGACTCTCTACCTCCTCATCCCCTGAGCTTTGCCCTCAGGTCAGGTCACCAGGACTGGATGACCCTGCAGGACATCTCTGTAGGCTTGGGCACTTCTGAGTCACCTGCTTACCATGAGGATGACTTGGGGAACAGGTTGTACTGCCTTGGGCTTGTTTGATTATGCACTTCTACCACAACATCACCACTACCTTAGTCATATTAGAAGTGGCAGCATCAGTGTGGGCTTTTCTCAGACGTTTGAAACTTCCCCACGGGATGCCAGGGGAAGCGTGAACTGGCCCAGATGTTTTCAGTCTTCTTCATTTATATCTGGGTATTTATGACTGCCCATGGTAGGCAGAACTCTACGATGACCCCAGGATTCCCAGCCCTTGGCATACTCACACCGTCTCCTGCTATTCAATAAAACATGACTTGAGAAGCTGCCGTGAAGGGGTTTTGCAGATCAGTTGACCTTAGCCTGTTTCCGGTTTGCCCTGAGAATCCTTGCTGGTGGCACTTGCAGCTGCAGTGTTTACTCTGAGATGATGCATGGATTACGGTGCTAACCTTACCCCCAAAAGTTGCCATAAAATATCTTGCTTTTATTACTTTCACAGTGCTCTAACATATTGATAGTCTTTGGAAACAAATGACCTCATTCTATTTATAGCAGGCCTCCTCCACCCCCAGGCCATGGACCACCTGTTCAGAAGCAGGCCGCACAGCAGAAGGTATGCGGTGGGTGAGCAAGGGAAGCTTCATCTGTAGTTACAGCCGCTCCCCATCGCTCACATGACCGCCTGAGCTCCGCCTCCTGTCAGATCAGCAGAGGCATTAGATTCTGATAGGACTGAGAACCCTATTGTGAACTGCACATGCAAGGGATCTAGGTTACCCAC
Source organism: Craseonycteris thonglongyai (assembly GCA_004027555.1). Lineage (NCBI taxonomy): Eukaryota > Metazoa > Chordata > Mammalia > Chiroptera > Craseonycteridae > Craseonycteris > Craseonycteris thonglongyai. Next base: position 7,089 of record PVKE010038608.1, read on the forward strand.
TTTTTATGAGAATCTGATGCCTGATGATCTGAGGTGGAGCTGAGGCGGTGATGCTCGTGCTGGGGAGCAGCTGCAAATAAAGATTAACGTTAGCAGAGAGGTTTGACTGCACAGAGACCACAATAAATCAATTGCTTGCAGACTTATATGAAAATCCTATAGGGATGTCGGGATAGTCAGTGGTTGAGCACTTGCCTTGAAATTGAATGAGCCGGGGTTCAATTCCCAGCCCTGGCCTGTGCAACCCCATATGCTGAACGACAGTGCAACTGGTAACTGCCGGGATGGCTCAGTGGTGAAGGTTCTTGACTCCCATGTGGGAGGCCCCTGGTTCAGTTCCTGCCCTTCGTGGCTCCACACCCACCTGTGTGGAATGAGACCATGTCACAACTAATGATGTATAACTATGGAGACTGCTCTGGGCCCCCCAGTTCCCGCCAACCCCCACACACCTCTCAAACAATAAATAAATCTTTTAAAAAAATCCCCCAAACCTGTGAGTGGTAAATGACTATTGAGCTGCATGTGGCTCTTGAATCAGGCCCAAACCATCTCCCCATCTCCCACCCCCACTCGTGGAAAAATTGTTTTCTGTAAAACTGGTCCCTGGTGCCAGAAAGATTGGAGACTGCTGATTTGTGGCATTCTGTTTTTAGTAGCATGGTGTTTCCATTTGCAAAATATAGTAATTCTTGATCACTGAAAATGTCAAATCCTAGCAAATGTAGTGTTCCTATCTGTGAAAAAATAATTAAATCCTGATTATCATATACGTCTCTGTTACATTAGGATTAGAGACAAGTTCTGTTTACAAATAATTACAAGAACAGAGTTTATATTTTGTTTTCACATTGAAAACCAGTCAGATTTGCTTCAGACACAAAGAATGTGTTTATGTGAAATTAAATGAATGTGGCAGTGAGCTGCACTTTGTTTTCCAAACAGGAAATGGGTTGAGAGAGGGAGACTGCCCAGGTGGGCCAGTCCTAAGCACATGAGCCCTTTAATTAGGTCTGGAGGTCAGAGTTGAAGTGTGAGACAGCCTATGGAGGGACTGAGGAGCTGAGAGCAAACTTAGGTGCTGAGAGTTCTCCCTGAGTGACAGCTAGCAAGACAATGGAACCCCGGTCCTATAATTGCAAGGACAACAGTTCTGCTAACCCTAGGACTGAGCTTTGGAGCAAATCTTCCCCTAGTTGATCTTCTGGATAGAAATACGGACAACCTTGACTTCTGCCTAATAAGAATGTGAACTGAGCTCACAAATATGTGGGACTCCCGACTCCATGGAAACTGTAAGATAATAAAGTGTGTGTTGGTTTCAGTCAGTAAGTTTGTGGTAATTTGTTACATGGCATAGAAAACAAATACAATGCCTTTCCTTAGGGTGAGAGCCCATAAAGGGAGGGAAAGCACCCTTATATCTTCTTTTCTTCTAAACTCTTTTATTTCTTCTCCTCCCTACAAATTTTCCAACTGGAGGAAGCAGGCTTGTTTTCCCTTACACCCAGCCTTGTGGGCCTTAATGCAGGTGGGTAGGATTATCTTCTCTATGCTTCAGAGGCAATTTATGATTTGAAAACTCCAGAAATGAAATGATTCTGCTCTGGATGTTCTAGAAAAATTTGGAACTAATGACAACCAAGGATTAATGTGGTGGTTTACCAACCGCCGTCCTCCAATATTATCTTCATTATATGCTAGACAGATGCAAATATATATGACTAAAGTAGATGCCAAAAAGCTGGTGGTTTTTCTGAACAATGAGGGAAATAATTTTAACATTATTTTATTTTATTTTTTTAAAGGTTTATTTGTATTGTTTTTGACAGAGAGAGAGAGAGAGAGAGAAGGGGGAGGGGGCCCAGAACAGTCTCCATAGTTGCACATCACTGGTTTTTCCACATAGTTTCATTCCACAGGTGGGCGGGGCTGCACAGGGCAGGAAATGGGCCGGGGTCTCACCCCGGTGAGAACTGAACTGGGGGCACTCCCCAGTTCAGCATTTGGGTCCACTCGGGCCCAGGTCAGATTCGATCCTCGGTCCCCGGGGCTGCAAAGTGAGCGCTTAACCTCTGAGCCATCCCGCCTTCCCCAACATTATTTTCTTAATAGGTCTTCAACCCCGCTCAAATTGTCTGGTTATTTATTTTCTCTTTCAAATTACTGTTCTTCACAACGATTGTCTCAACTCCCTGATATTGTGGCTTGAAATAGCTGGTGACAACACAGATTTAGTATAAGCAAATTCTCTATATGTATTTTTAAAGATTTTGCCCATTACTAGAGGGCATTCAGTACTGTGTCAGGGTTTATTAGAAGTTACAATATTTAAGTAGTGCTTTAAAGTAAATGGAAATGGGGGGGTGGTATAGAAGAAGGAAGTGTTACCTAGAATAGTGGTTTCCAACTTTTCCCCCTATGTACCTCTTTTAAACCCATTTCTATAAATTGTAACCCTTGTTTTTAAAACAGCTGTTTTTAAATACTAACACTTTTGTTCAGTGTCTATCTTAATGTAAAATAGTGCAAATGAGGTAGTAAGTTAGAAAGGAAACATTACTGCACTAAAAGTACAAACCACAGATTTCACTTTACAATATTTGTAACAGTTAAATATTGATAATGATGATCAAGTATTTAACAAACTTTTAATTTATTATTAATAATAATATTTAGTTGTATTATCTGAAAAGTCTGTAATAATTGTTATGCAGATCACTAGCCAATTGAAACTTTGTTAATGAGATCATTGAGCTTGCTTTGATGCACTTAGTGTCTTGAAATCAGGCTTAAAAGATGCAAGATACTGGGAAAGCTGGGATGGCTCAGAGGGTTAAGCGCTCGCTTTGAAGTCCTGAGGACCAAGGATCGAATCCTGGCTCCAGCCCAGGTGGACCCACATGCTGAACTGGGGTGTGCTTCCCAAATGCGATGAGGCCCCCAGTTCAGTTAAAAAAAAAAAAAAAGATGTGCTTTAAAAAGATGCAAGATACAGTCCTAAATGCAGACTTACGTTAAGCTTGTTGTGGTACTTATTTTATATGAAGATGTAAGAAGAAAAAGCTCTCCAGTAGTTCAGTATTAGTAAATGGCAAGAGGTATTTGCGTGCCTTCTTTTTTAAAAAAAAAAAATTTATTTGTTTATTTATTTTTTAAAGTTTTATTTATTTATTTTATTAATTTTTGACAAAGAGAGAGATACAGAGACAGAGAGAGAACTGAACTGGGGGCACTCCCCAGTTCAGCATATGGTTCCACACGGGCCAGGGCCGGGATTCAATCCTTGGTCCCCAGCTCTGCAATGTGAGCGCCTAACCCACTGAGCCATCCCGGCTTCCCCATTTGCGTGCCTTCTTACTGAGCTGTTTGTATTCTTCACTGCAGGTAATAAGGTGCTTTATTTAAAAATCAGAATTTAGAAAAGAATCAGTTAGAAGCTCAATTAACTGCTGTTTTTCATTGATTGGTAGCTTCTTTGAAGAATTCTTCATTGAAAGGATCTGCAATCCCGTTTTCTTTTCCATGTTGAGGGAAGTACTTATAAAACGACACTTTAAGACCTTCCAAGTGACTTATAATATTCTTACTTTTAGGATAGGTGCAGGTCATTTTCAGATAAGAAGCTGTGCCGAGTTTCAAAAACTTCAGGCTGACCTCTCTCAACATACACACTTCCCAAAGTCCAGTTTTCAATCATTGACTCAATTTTGTTGGTTACTTTGAATATACCAATTGAGCTATTTTGAAGTCCCTAGTTGAGTTTGTTTATTTTTGGAAAAATATCTGATAAACATGCAAGACTTTGGAGCCAATCATTGTCTTGAAATTTTCAAGCAAGAGGGAAATAATGATCTTCAGAAAATATCTATACTTCATGTTTAAGTTCAAACATCTGTGTTAAGTACTTTGCCATAAAATAGCCAAATTACCTCCATATGCAAAAGTAATGTTCTGTGTATGCTGTTCATTTCTTCACACAGTGCTTCAAACAATCTGGAGTTTTTTGGTTGTGACTTAATGACATTGATGACTTCTATAGCCTCATCAAGAACATCTTTCAGTTCATTAGGAAGGGGCTTGGATACAAGACTTTGTCTATGAATGTAGCAGTGATCTCATGGTACATGGGGAGCTACTTGTTTAATTTGGCTGTGTAGGCCCATAAAACAACCTGACAATTAGACCACCTCATGTCCTTTTCAATGAAATAACCACTGGTTGCATTAATAATACCTTCCCCTGTGGTACACTCTGTCAACGGGTAACAAAGCAATAGTTTTTCCTCAATCTAATTTCTTACCAAGTACCTCTCAATGATGAGCAAAATAGATAAATCAGCAACATCTACACTTTCACTGACCTGGATGAAAAAGAATTTACTTTTTCTAATTCTATTTAATACTACAGCATCAACATTGTCAGACATTTCCTGAATTTGTCAAGACATTGTATTGTTTGAAAAAGAGATAGTATTGATTTTGTGAACGTGTTCTCTCCCAAACATACAAAACAAACAAATAGCAAAAAAGGTATCCTTAATATAAAGAGAAATTAAATCTTCAGCTTATGGTGTGGTTTTCACCTCATTTAGCTATGTGATAAGCAATACAATATGAAGCTTCAACTGCATTCTCATTGTCTTTCTTTTCTGACGTCATGTATGAATTAAAAATTGGACTCTTCTTTCTTTTTATTTTTTAAGACTTATTTTATTGTTTGAGAGAAGGTGAGAGAGAGAGAGAGAGTTTCATTCCACACAGGTGAATGTGGGGCCTTGTGAGGTGGAAACCAAACCAGGGGCCTCCCACATAGGAGGTGAAAAGCTTCGCTACTGAGCTATCTGGGCGGTTACCAGTTGTGCCACAGTTCAACATAGGGTTTGCATGGGCTGGAGCCAGGATTCGGTCCTCAGACCTTGCAGTTACAAGGTCTGAGCTATCCCAGCATTCTCTGGATGCTTTTCTAAGCACTGAAAAATAATGTATTTCTTTGTTTTTATACATAGGTTATTTAGTTTCTAAATGTTGCATGATGAGAGAGGGTTTCATGCAACCATTTGATAATATTTCTCCACACACAACACACAAAGGCTTAGGACAGTAATCATTCGCTACAAATGAAAACCCATATTTAATATACTCCTCAGAATATTCCTTTTTCTTCTGTGTAGTATCTGAGGCACATACCTTTTTTAATTTTCTAAAATGTAATGTTCTTTTTTTTTTAAAGTTTTTATTTATTTATTTTATTAATTTTTTGACAGAGAGAAAGAGAGATACAGAGACAGAGACAGAGAGAGAGAAAACTGAACTCCCCAGTTCAGCATATGGTTCCGCACGGGCTGGGGCTGGGATTCAATCCTCGGTCCCCAGGCGCTGCAAAGTGAGTGCTTAACCCACTGAACCATCCCAGCTTCCCCGCACATACCATTTTACTATCACCCAATGTGGGTGTACTCATTGCTGCAGACATGTGTTGGGAAGTACTTGATGATGAGTTATAATCCACATCAAGTCTTGCTTTTTTAACCATTCTTGTTTTCAATCACCATCCATAACTGATACGCTTAAAAATCACTGACAATAATAACTGAAACTATATTAAACATTAAATAAAAAACTACTTGAAAAGAATTATGATTAAAGACAATGCATTTACTTTCACTTAGTTAATAACTAAACTGGATGAAACAATCTGGCTATGGATGTATTTATGTGTTTGAGGAAGTTCTAGAAACATTGCAAATGGATAGTTCTAAAATTGTGTGTAATAATTGGTAGAAGAGCGGGTTGGAGAAAGGGTTCATTACCACGCCCTCACCAATCATCATTCGCTAATGTGATCTCATTTTAAAACTTAAAAAAAAAAAAAAGATTTATTCATTGTTTTTGACAGAGAAAGAGAGAGATACAGAGTCAGAGACAGAGAGAAGGGGGAGGGCCCAGAACAGTCTGCACAGTCACACATCATTGGTTTTTCCACATAGTTTCATTCCACAGGTGGGCGGGGCTGTGCAGGGCAGGAACTGGGCAGGGGTCTCGCCTGGTGAGAACTGAACTGGGGGCACTCCCCAGCTCAGCACACGTGTCCGCATGGGCCAGGGCTGGGACTCGATCCTCAGTCCCCAGGGCTGCAAAGTGAGCGCTTAACCCACTGAGCCATCCCGGCCTTCCCCATGATCTCATTTTAAAGTGTCTCCGTGAACAGTGATTCAAACTTAGCATTTATTGTTCCATAACTAATGTTTTGCATTTTTCTTTTACTTTATTTGTTTTATTGCCTTTACTGATTATTTTTCAGGTACCCCTGAATGGCCCAACATGTACCCCCTGGGGGGTAAGCGTACCACCACTTGGGAACTGATGACGTAGGAGTTTATGGGAAGAATGAAGCATTGATGATGGTGGCTTAAAACCATAGAATTGTAGAATACTTGAATTGAAAACTTTACTTATCAACTAGTTTTAAAATGTGTAAATGGTACTATGCTTTTTTTTGGTGGGGGCTACATTATTCCAAATATGCCACTAGAGGCACATTCCCTCAGGGAGGATCAAGCTTTTCATAGTTACAACGCAAAGAGAAATAAGGAGTCAAAGTTGATATTTTGACAGCCAAAATAGACTCTCAACGCTCATTTTAGTAATAACATTAGTTGCGAAAATCACACATTGAACTGCAAGAACCAATAGCTGAGAGAAAAATAACATTTTTTTTTCCTAATTCCAAAAGCTTTACTTTAATCAGTACCAGAGCTTGGAGGACTGAGCATCAATGTTTTCCTATAAAGATTTAGAAGAATGTAGGCTAAGACAAATTCAATTTCCTGTTACACAAGAAGGTAATTTCAAACTTTCTAAACTAGGAGTCAGAATTTGGTGGGGAGAATAAAGAAGAAAGCAAGACAAGGAAAGGACCCTGGGAGAAGGTGAGCCATGACACTAGGCAGGTTTGGGGATGAGAGGACAGAGAAAGTTTCTACCCCATATCCTGTGGGCAGGGAGGGAGCTCATCAAATAGCCATTTCCTATGCCCTATATAGTAAAAGGATTAAATGAAGTCTTTAGATTCTGTGAGCTCTTTTAGATCTCAAATCCTATGATTCTAAATCTTCTTATGTAGATTAGGTAGATACTTTAAAAATTCAGATTATTAGCTTTGCTGGCATTTTTCTGAGTGTCTTCTCATTGTGAAATATTTGTCATATTGAGGTTATAAGAACTACAGAGAGGTGTGAGGTAGGGGTCAGGATTCCTATGCCCACAACTCCTTTTACTATCTCATGAGTTGAAGTATGGGTTGTCAGCTTCAGAAGATAATCTCTGTGGATCTCTATGAGAACTTTGAGTCCCATGAGACTTCAAATTTTCTTCTTTGCACTTAGAGAGTAATTAAAGGAAGTGAAGCAGAGAACAGTGTGTGTGTGTGTGTGTGTGTGTGTGTGTGTGTGTGTGTGTATGGGGGGGATCTCAGTGAGGAGGCCCATAGGCACTGTTAATCAATTCTTTATACTATACATTTATTTTATTTATTTATTCATTTTTAAAGATTTATTTTTATTGGTTTCTGACAGAGAGAGACACAGACAAAGACAGAGAGAAGGGGGAGGGCCCAAGCAGTCTCCATAGTTGACAGCATTAGTTTTCCATATAGTTTCACTTCACAGGTGGGTGCGGGGCTGCACAGGGCAGGAATTGGGCCAGGAGCCTCCAGCATAGGCCCCGGCAAGAACTGAACTGGGGGAACTCCCCAGTTCAGCATATGGGTCCACATGGGCCGGGACTGGGATTTGATCCTAGGTCTTTGGGGCTGCAAAGCGAGTGTTTAACCTGCTGAGCCATCCCGGCTTCCCCTATTTTTTTTTTTTTTAAAGAGCTGAGACATATATTACATACCATATGAGGCATGTCAAAAAATATTATGAATCTTTAAATAAAAAATTGTATTACAGTAAAAGACACATTGCCATAATCCCCCTCAAAATACACATGTTATTCTTACCACTTTCTGAAGTAGTTCTGGAAGTCCTCTTTTCTTTTTTTTCTTTTTTTCTTTTATTTTTATTGTTTTTCACAGAGAGAGACAGAGAGAGAAAGAAAGACATACCGAGACAGAGAGAATGGGGAGGGCCCAAAACAGTCTTCATAGTTGCACATCATTGGTTTTTCCACATAGTTTCATTCCACAGGTGGGCGCGGGGTTGCACAGGGCAGGAACTGGGCCAGGGTCTCACCCCAGTGAGAACTGAACTGGGGGCACTCCCCAGTTCAGCATATGGGTC
>PVKE010038609.1:0-15517 GCA_004027555.1 Craseonycteris thonglongyai
AAAATTATAATGCAATAAATTTCTTTGGAACAATCAGATTTGCAGTTACTACTGAGTCCTACACTAATATCTTATCCATTTCTTTAAGATACATGATCTTTCTAATACGAAACACCCAAAGACTGACATAAAAGCTAAATGCTACCAGTGATAAATTCAAAGACAAAAGACTATTTGCCAGAATGTGAGATATGAGTGTAAAACAGAATACAGGAAATTCTTAAGACTCTGATGAAAGGCACATTCAAAGACCATATTTTCTATATCAAAATTCAAGATAAATAACCTGACAGTGATTCAAACTATTTAAAATTAGGACTGTCCTTGCAAGTGTGGGATATACATGATCATTATAGACACAGGGGATTCAAACAGATGGAGTAGTTAAGAGCAAAAACCAGAAGGAATACCTTCAAAGAGGTTCTATAGGGCAATATGTGGGGGATCCAGGGACAGAAGAAGATAGCTTGAGTCTAATTAGAGCAAATATATCTAAAACTATTCCTTGTTTTTAAAAAAAGTTTTTAATAAAACCTCTTATCAACCACAATATTACTTAAGATTACCTCACCATTTGGGACGTGGCCTTTTGTAATTCCTTTAAAAAAATCTATCATTTTGAATTTCTCATCTCCTAGGCCTAGGGAATATTCAGGGTTATCACATGGCCACCAGCACTTACTCTGGAGGATCCATTTTGCTGAGGTCAACATCTTTAAGGAAGTCACTCTGTAGGGTCTGCTCAGCTGTACAACGTTTGCTGGGATCTAGAGTCAGCATGTGATCCAGTAAATCAAGTGCTGCTGAAGGAATGCTGTAGAAAGAAAGAACAAGTTCACATTGATCCCATGGTTCTTAAACTTGTAACCTTGTGTCAAAGGTCTCTGAATTTTCAGCTCCATGTAAAATTGGAAAATGGGTTGGAAGCTGGCTAAGTAAGCAAGCAGATTTACTTCCATACATCATTTATGAAGTACAATAAACAAGTAGAAAACATGAAGTCAGCAGTTACATTCTCTTTTTGTCTTGGGAAGATCAAAAGCACTATGAGAAAATGTATGTACTGTTCAAAATAAAATGATTTTCTATCATCTAAAGCCTTCAAAAGAAAAAACTGCAAAAAGGCTATGATAATATTAACATACTGTTAAAAAATAACATTTTCCTATGGTGTTTTGCCATAATAAATTGGGACAACTCCCTAGGCAAGGAAAAAGTCCAAATACCAGCCAAACACAGAAAATGGATATACATTTATGCCAAACTCACAAAGCGAATTCTTCTCGTAGACGCCTTCTATATTGCTTCTTCGGTTTCATGGTATTGAAGTAGGGCAACTTAATAACATCAGGCCACACAGCTGGACAAGGACTACCACAGAGTCGACTGAAAACAAAGCAAAAAGCAAGAACAAGGAAGTGAGTGAGTCAGCATCATGAATTCTGGATATTCTAGAAGCAGAAATGATTACCTCCTGAGGTCTAGGGAATGTTGGCATATTAAATTAGAGAGCATAGGGAAGCCAGGATGGTTCAGTGGGTTAAGCGCTCACTTTGCAGCCCCGGGGACCAAGGATCGAATCCTGGCCCCGGCCCGTGGGGACTCATATGCTGAACTGGGGAGTGTCCCAAGTTCGGTTCTCACCGGGGTGAGACTACCGCCCAGTTCCTGCCCTGTGCAGCCCCACACCCACCTGTGGAATGAAACTATGTGGAAAAACCAATGATGTGCAACTATGGAGACTGTTCTGGGCCCTCCCCATTCTCTCTGTCTCTGTCTCTCTGTCAAAAACAATAAAAAATAAACCTTAAAAAAAAAAAAAGAGCTGCTTAAAAAAAAAAAATTTAGAGAGCATAAAGGAAGGTAAAACCTGACCTCATCACTTTAAGGACAGAAGGAATAAGACAGAACTGGTTACAAGATAGTGAAGAGAAAATACTGGCACAACAGTCCAAAATGATCTACATATTTATTATATAAAACATGTTTTTAATCTTCCACAGAGGTTTTCATTACCAATTTTGTTCTATTCAGTTAGTGTTAATTTCAAAGGGCTGAACTGATCTTATAATACCCCTATAGGAAAAATTGGCAGAAGAGAACCTAAGACTGAAAAAAATTTTTTTTTAAGTTTTGTTTTTGACAGACAGACAGAGAGAAGGGCCAAGAGCAGTCTCCACAGTTGTACAGCTTTCCACAAGGCCTTGCTCCATACAGGTGGGCAGGAGCAGGGCAGGGGCCTCCGGCATAAAAGGCATGCCTCCTTGAGCCAGGGGCCAAACTAGGGGGGGTTAGAACTGAACTGGGGGCCTCTGCATGGGAAGCACATCCCAGCTCAGCATATAGGTCTGCATGAGCTGGGGCCAGGACTTGATCCTCAGTCCCCAGGGCTACAAAGTGAGCACTGAGCCACCCTGGCTTCCCCAAGACTGAAAAAAAATTTTATTTTAAGACTGAATATTTTGATTTAAAATTAAATCCTCTATTATAGGTTCTGTTTTATAATTATCTATTTACATGCTATTTACTAAACTCTGAGCTCTCTGAAGGTAGGGACCTATCTTATCTCTTAAAGCTTAACAGAGAAAAGGAATTTGTTACAAAACAGGCTCAATAAATGTTTGCCAAAATCACTTGATCTTAATCTAACCTAAGAATGAAATGGCTACCCTGAAAATGGCATGCTTTTTATATGAATAAAAAATATGCAAAGACCTAAATAGGTGGACTACAACTTATTTACATAAATAGCCCATGACAAAATATATGGTAAACTTGACTGAGTGAAGAGAAACTTACTTGGATATAAAGAACATAAAATCATTTAGTAGAATGGCTGAAAAGTGTTAGAAATTAGAGGATGAGATTACCTATCACACCAGGGCACTCAGAGCACATGCACAGCTGTACCTGATCAGTTCTAGCTGAGCCAGTTCCAGATTGGCTTGAAAAATAGGCTTCTTCGTGAAGAGTTCCCCAAGGATGCATCTAGAAAGAGTAAAAGTGAGAGGTCAGAAGAAAAATCCCTGGAGCCTATTTTAAAGTGTATCTCAATAAACTTTTATAGTGTTATCATGCTGTATTCAATATATACCATGTTGTAAATTATCTCAAAACTGCAGTGTGAGTTTCATAAAAGAAAATATTTCTTTTTTATTTTATTGAGGTGAGAGAGAGAGAAAGAAGTGAGGAGAGCCCAGAGCAGTCTGCATAGTTGTATATCACTAGTTGTGACATGGTTTCATTCCATATAGGTAGATGTGGGACTGTGCAGGGCCGAAACTGAACCAGGGCTCCCGCATGGGAGGTGAGAACTTTCACCGCCAAGCCATCCCAGCAGTTACCAGTTACACTGCAGTTCAGCATATGGGGCTGCAAGGTCTGGGGCCAGAAATCGAACCCCAGACCTTGTGATTGCAAGGCAAATGCTCAACCACTGAGCTGTTCCAGCATCCCAAGAAAATATTTCTTGCAGTGAGAATACATAGTAATAAAGATTTAAATTTGCCAGTAGATCAAACTTTTTCCACCTATAAAGGGGAGTCTATAAAAAGGCAGAGAACGGGAGTCAAAAGTCCTTTTCCATCAATTCCATTGTGAATTAAGGAAATAACTAAAGACTAAGAAACCCACACTTCACAATTTTACAAAGATGTTTGGTGGCAGTTCCTATAAAAATATATCAGCTTTTTCATTTATCTGCTCTGTAGAATATGCATTATAGCTCTCTTGGCACTGTATCTGTAAAGAAAAATTTGTCATCAGCCAAGATCAGTTTCAACAGGACTTTCAGATACGTTATACTTAAACACCTTTACTACTATTTTGAAAAGGTCTTTTTAAACTATATAGACATATTTACATAGTTTCCAAATTTCTCTCCGCAAATTACTTAATTACAAAGGAAAACTAGTAACTATTTTGTGGGGGAGGAAAGACAATACCTTAACTAAGTGACCAAAATTAACATCACCATTAAGAGGCAAACAAGGGTCATCGAAGTACAAATGTGATACCTTGAAGAGAACACTTACAGAGTATTCCAGCTAAAAATTTATAGCCTGAACCTATTTAGTAACTGGTCTATATTCTTTAAAAATATAAATGTCATGAAAGACAAAGAAAGGCTAAGGGTTTCTAAGATCATGTCTGCGAGTCAGGATTCCTGATCCAGAGACAATGGCCCCGATGGAATGGAGCCCAAAGGTGTCATTGAGAGTAATTGGAATGAGACTGTTGACAGCTTTGATGACATGAACCTCTTGGAGTCCCTCCTCCGTGGCATCTACGCCTATGGTTTTGAGAAACTCTCTGCCATCCAGCAGCGAGCCATTCTTCCTTGTATCAAGGGTTATGATGTGATCGCTCAAGCCCAATCTGGGACTGGAAAAACAGCCACTTTTGCCATATCAAATCTGCAACAGATTGAATTGGATCTAAAGGCCACATAGGCCTTGGTCCTGGCACCCACTAGAGTTGGCGCAGCAGATACAGAAGGTAGTCATGGCATTAGGAGATTACATGGGTGCCTCCTGCCATGCTTGCATTGGGGGTACTGTGTGTGCTGAGGTACAGAAGCTACAGATGGAAGCTCCCCATATCATCATGGGCACCCCAGGCCGTGTGTTTGATATGCTTAACCGGAGATACCGGTCTCCCAAATACATCAAGATGTTTGTGCTAGGGGAAAGCCGGGACGGCTCAGCGGGTTGAGCGCTCGCTTTGAGGCCATGAGGACCGAGGATCGAATCCCGGCTCCGGCCCAGGCGGGACCCACGTGCTGAACTGGGGAGTTCCCACAGTTCGGTTCTCTAACTGTCTCTGTCTCTGTCTCTCTCTCTATCTGTCAAAAAGTAAAATAGAAATAAATATGCACTGAAGACAAAAAGATAATTTCTCTCTATAAATGTGAAAAGATAAAAAAAAAAAAAAAAAAAAAAAAATATTTAGAAAAAAAAAAGATGTTTGTGCTAGATGAAGCTGATGAAATGTTAAGTCGTGGGTTCAAGGACCAGATCTATGACATATTCCAAAAGCTCAACAGCAACACCCAGGTGGTTTTGCTGTCTGCTACAATGCCTTCCGATGTGCTTGAAGTGACCAAGAAGTTCATGAGGGACCCCATTCGCATTCTTGTCAAAAAGGAAGAGTTGACCTTGGAGGGTATCCGCCAATTCTACATCAATGTGGAAGGAGAGGAGTGGAAGCTGGACACACTGTGTGACTTGTATGAAACCCTCACCATCACCCAGGCAGTCATCTTTATCAACACTCGAAGAAAGGTTGATTGGCTCACTGAGAAGATGCATGCCCAAGACTTCACTGTCTCTGCTATGCATGGAGATATGGACCAAAAGGAACGGGATGTAATCATGAGGGAGTTCCGCTCTGGCTCTAGCAGAGTATTGATTACCACTGACCCGCTGGCCAGAGGCATTGATGTGCAGCAAGTTTCCTTAGTCATCAACTATGACCTTCCCACCAATAGGGAAAACTACATCCACAGAATCGGTCGTGGTGGACGTGGTGGACGTTTTGGCCATAAGGGTGTGACTATTAACATGGTGACCGAAGAAGACAAGAGGACTCTTCGAGATATCGAGACCTTCTACAACACCTCTATTGAGGAGATGCCCCTCAATGTTGCTGACCCCCAGCCAGGGTTCAGTCCTTGGAGGGCTGAGGAGGAGCGGGGGTGGGGGGGTGGGGGGGGTTGGGGGTGGGGGTAGAGGGAAGGGAGCCAAGGGATGGACATCTTGTCATTTATTTATTTATTTGTTTTTCTTTGAATAAATGTCACTTTTTGAGGCAAAGAAGGAAGAGAAAAATAAAAGAAAGGCTAAGGAACTATTCCAGATTAAAGAATGGCAACTAAATATAATACATAATACTGGATTGAATACTCTATCAGGTGAGGTACTATTTCTAGGACATTATTAGGGTACTGATAAAATAATATGTGATGTAAGCTAAATTATCTATTAAAGAAAGATAGTATGTTAATGTTAAATTTCCAGAATTTGATAATTATACTGTGATTATTTAAGAAAATACCTTTGTTCTTAGGAAATGTACATTAAATCTTAAGAAGAAAAGGAGCATGATATATACAACTTCAATAGACTTTGTTAGCCAGAAATCTCAAGTAACTGGCAAAAAAATAGAAGAAATAATACTTTAAAGAAAAAATAAAATCAAGGGATACCAGGATAGCTTAGTGGTTGAGTGCTTGCCTCACAATTGCAAGGTCCGGGGTTGGATTCCTGGCCCTGGCCATGCAAACCCCACATGCTGAACTGCAGCACAACTGGTTAACTGCCAAGATGGCTCAGTGGCCAAGGTGGATTCCTATATGGGAGGCGCATGGTTCAGTTCCAGCCCCAAGTGGCCTGCATCCACCTGTGTGGAATAAAACCATGTTACAACTAATGATATAAAACTATGGAGACTGCTCTGGGCCTCCCTGCTTCTCTCTCTCACCTTCTCTCAAAGAATAAAATAATTTTTTCTTTTTTTTAAAGATTTATTGTTTTTGACACAGAGAGACAGAAAGAGACAGAGAGAAGGGGAAGGACTCAGAATAGTTCCATAGTTGTACGTCATCAGTTTTCAACATGGTTTCATTCCACACAGGTGGGTGGGGGCACGCAGGGAGGGAACCGGGCTGGGGGCCTCCCACATGGGAAGTGCGCCCCCTCAAGTCGGGGACCGAACTGGGGGGCCAGAACTGAACTAGGGCCTCCTGCATGGGAAGCACACCCCAGTTCAGCATGTAGGTCCACATGGGCTGGGGCTGGGATTCTATCCTCGGTCCCCGGGACTACAAAGTGAGAGCTTAACCCACTGAGCCATCCCGGCTTCCCCAAAAATAAATCTTAAAAAAAGTTTATTTGTCTTAATTTCCTTTTAATTACTTTATTTCAATATTAATATCAAGGCAATATAGAATATACTAGATGGTATGGTATTGTATGGGGTATAGCACTAGGTCTGTTTTTAATAGTAACTCTCAAGCAACCAGAAACCACATTCATCTGGCATCTACCGATCCCCTGGGAGCTGGTTAACTGAGTCTACTCTACTGTCAAACTGTTTTGGAAAAAAAGTATGTGGTATATTTATAAACATTTTATTCTATGTATGTATTATATGTTGTATGATATATATATGCACAAATATACATATATGAATATAAAAGTAAATGTGGCAAGATGTTAAAAATTAGTAAATCTAATATGAATGAATCTCAATATTATGCTCAGTAAAAGATGCAGGAAAGCCGGGATGGCTCAGCGGATTAAGTACCGGTACTCGCTTTGAAGCCCCGAGGACTGAGGATCGAATCCCGGCTCCGGCCCAGGCAGACCCACATGCTGAACTGGGGTGTGCATTCTGAATGTGGTGAGGCCCCCAGTTCAGTTAAAAAAAAAAAAAGAAAAAAAGTTTGGGGAAGCCGGGATGGCTCAGTGGGTTAGGTGCTCACTTTGCAGTGCCAGGGACCGAGGATCGAATCCCGGCCCCGGCCTGTGCGGAACCATATACTGAACTGGGAGCTCCCCCAGTTCAGTTTTCTCTCTGTCTCTGTATCTCTGTATCTCTCTCTTCTCTCTCTCTGTCAAAATAAATAAATAAAAATATATTTTAAAAAAAAGATGAAAGAGGGAAAAGAGTGTATACTATTATGACTCCATTTATATAAAATTCTAGAAACGAAAATCAATCAATAGTGATAGAAAACAGAACAGGGGAAGCTGGGATGGCTCAGTGGGCTGAGCGCTGGCTTTGTAGCCCCAGGAACTGAGGATTGAGTCCCAGCCCTGGCCCATCCGTGGACCCATATGCTGAACTGTGGTGTGCTTCCCATGCAAGAGGCCCCAGTTTGGTTCTTGCCTCCCAGTTCAGCCCCTGGCTTGAGGGGGTGTGCCTCCCATGTGGGAGGTCCCCCACCCACCTGCATGGAACAAAACTATGTTGAAAACTGATGACGTACAGCTATGGAGACTACTCTGGGCCCTCCCGCTTCTTGCTGTCTCTCTCTGTCAAAAACAGTAAAATAAATCTTTAAAAAAAAAAAGCAGAACAGTGACTGCCTGGGAATGGGATGGTGTGTGGACAGGAGAAAGAGATTACAAAAGAACATATGGAAACTTTTGGAGGTGACAGAATCTTGGTTGTAGTGATGGTTTCATTAGTATATACAATATGTACACTTTAATATATAGTTTGTTATCTATCTAAATTAAAAGGTTAAAAAATTGAGTGAATCTGGATAAAGGCTATACTAAAGTTCTTTGTATTAATACTATTCTAGTAACTTTTCTGTACAATTGAAGTTATTTCAAAATAAACTTAAAAACAAATAAAAAAATATTATATGTATTTTATACCTTTTTGTATGTGGGAAATAATTCACTTTTTAAGTAGTGGGGAAAGAAAAAATGAACAAAGAATCTCTTCTCTAGCTTGTGCTTTGAAATGAGATTTATTCAACAAATACTCACAAAATCAGTGTTTATTAGTTTTACCTTTAAGTTATTTCACTTGACTAAATTTGAGAAAGCAAAACAAACTTAGCTCTTAAAGTTATTAGCACCTTTCTATTAACATTTGCTAATTTCAAATAACAAATTCTTCCAACATTCTCTCAAACCTTATCCAAAGATAAAAATGTAAAAATAAAATTTAACTGTTTCCAAAATTAACTACCAAATCAAATTCCAAATACAGTGTTGTCACAACTGATAAAAGGGACAAAAGGTATTGATTTGTTGTAGTAGTCTTTCTAGTTTCTTCCCTAATTTTCAAACTGAACTTCTCTAGCAATTCTCTGAAAAGAACATCCTACACAAGTATCTTTAGAGAGACTAACACAGATCACCAAAGTAGTAAGTTCACATCAAAAGTCAAATAAAAATCTCAATTCAGTGAGTCAATGGCTTTAAAGGAAGTCTAATTTTCTGTCATTTTGATTTCCAATTGTGTTTTTGTGTGTGTTTCTATTTTTTTATTTTATTTTATTTGGTTTTTAACTTCAGTCCTTTGGTAGGGAAGATATTATGTAATCAATATTTTGCTACTGCATCAAGGTGGCAGGTTGCAGAGACTGAAATAATAGTACCAACAAAGCTATGAGTTTTGCCTGTGCACATTAATGGGGTATTAACTTTAGGGCATAATTGTGATAATTTTAAGTGCTAATACTGTTAAAGCAAATAGTCCAGAACACAAACACACCCAGCATGAGCTAGTAAAATTTAACTAAAGCTTCATTTGAATTGGGTAGGCTACCACAGAATTTTTTTTTTTTTTTAATTTATTTTATTGTATTTGACAGAGACTGAGAGAGAATGAGACAGAGAGAAGGGGTAGGGCCCAGAGCAGTCTCCACAGTTGTACATCATCAGTTTTCAACATGGTTTTTATTCCACACAGGTGGGCGGGGGCTACGCAGGGCGGGAACTGGGCTGGGTGACTCCCTCATGGGAGGCACGCCCCCTTGAGCCAAGGGCTGAGCCGGGAAGCGAGAACTGAACTGGGGGCCTCCTGTGTGGGAAGCACACCCCAGTTCAGCACATGGGTCCACACGGGCCAGAGCTGGGATTTGATCTTTGGTCCCTGGGGCTGCAAAGCGAGTGCTTAGCCTGCTGAGCCATCCCGGCTTCCCCTACAACAGAAATTAAGCTCTCTTTCTCCTTCACCCTTTTGAATTTTGAAATAAAACCCCAGCAGTGCTCCTTTTAAAGAAAGACATTAATAGAGAGAAAGAATGGTGTATGCTACACTAGGACAAGTATGTGTGTCAGAATCATAAAGTGTGGAAGTCAAGGACAGTGCATGTATGCATAAATCATACAGCATAAGAAATAACAAGCATGGCCCATTTAAAATGTTTATGCCCCTAACAAAGAAATCTTTTTTTTTTTTTTTTTTTATCTTTTCACATTTATAGAGAGAGAAATTATCTTTTTGTCTTCAGTGCATAGTTATTTCTATTTTACTTTTTTGACAGATAGAGAGAGAGACAGAGACAGAGACAGTCAGAGAACCGAACTGTGGGAACTCCCCAGTTCAGCACGTGGGTCCTGCCTGGGCCGGAGCCGGGATTCGATCCTCGGTCCTCATGGCCTCAAAGCGAGCGCTCAACCCGCTGAGCCGTCCCGGCTTTCCCCACAAAGAAATCTTAAGTATCATTTTCCACTAAAAGGAACTAAGACTCCTTAAAGAAATGGCTGATAACCAGGTCTGGGACAGTAAATGAACAGGATAAGCCTAGAACCAGAAAACAAGAAAGGCCATCAATGACTACTATGGTTGTATCAAAAGGACTCAAGGATTAACCTGAATAAACTGGCTAAAGACTGGACAATTTGAACAGAAATAAGGATGATAACCATAGTAGATTAAAACACATCAAATATGTTTAATTCCATCAGTTCATAATGAAACTAAAAACCAAATCCCTAAAACCCTCTCTTTAGTCATCTTTGGAGGCTGTTAGGAAACTACTTCATTATCTTGAAAACTGGTAAATAAAATAAAAGAATTAAATCTTTATCCCTACCGTTTCTATATCATTTGTACCTATAGTTAGCCAAATAGATAAGTTATCTTTATTCCAGGAAGGAATGATATAATTATGTCACTATCACATAAACATTTTAAAGTTCAATTAATGAATGTGGATCATTAATAGGTGATGTTTTAATGAGACAATCACATATTATATAACATAGTATGTATATGTATAAATCTGCCCTAGTAGGAATAAATATTTTATCAGACATTGTTTAAAATTGCCTGTATAAGGTGATAATAAAAAGCAGACTAATTTGTAGTGGATTATTTTTTGTAGGAGTGTCCAAACTTTTGGCTTCCCTGGGCCACAATGGAAGAAGAATAATTGTCTTGGGCCACACATAAAATACACTAATACTAACGATAGCTGATTAGCTAAAAAGAAAATCACCAAAAAACCTCATAATGTTTTAAGAAAGCTTACAAATTCATGTTGGGCTACATTCAAAGCTGTCTTGGGCCACATGAGAGCCACAGGTTGGACAAGCTTGCTTTATTCTTTTAATATTCTTTACAGATAATGTTCTCAGTTATTGCCTATACACTAGGCAGAGTCTCCCACTGCCTCCCATACCTAACTTTGATGCATTATTGACTATATAATCTGTCAGAAGTACTCAAAACCACCTTTAAAGTGGTTTCAGGGTCAGTGGGTGACTGGGAATCAAACTTGAATTCTCCTATAATTTACAGGAAATAAGAGAGACAGAGAACCAGGCTAAAAAAAACCCCAAACAAACAAACAAACAGAAAAAAACCCACGAGAGTACAACAGCAAAATCCAAACTATGGGAAACGCTATAGGGCAAATGACCCAGTTTCTTCTAAGGAAACTGTAAGAAGGTGAGGAGACCCAAGAGAGATGGAGGGAGAATCCATAATTAAAAGACTTGAGATAATCAGCTGCAATCTGTGGACCTTATTTTAATGTATTTGGATCCTAATTCAAATTGAGCCAAAAGGAAAAAAAAAAAATTAACAAAATGTTTTTTAAAAAATCTTTCTAAAAAAGAAAAAAAAGTTTCTGATATTATGAAATATTCAACAGATTTCTCTGAAATGTGGCTAAAAGTTTATTCCTATCCTTTTGAACTTCAAAGGCTGCAAAAAGCCAATGTACACAGAAAACAGGATACAAGTTCAACAACATGTGAGTTACAAACAAAAGAAAAAGTAAAGGGACCCTTACCCACAGCTCCAAACATCTATGGCTGGTGTGTAACGCTCCTCTCCCAGTAGAAGTTCTGGAGGCCGGTACCACAGAGTAATGACTTTGTTTGTATAAGGGCGACTGAAATGTAAAAAACAACTATGACATAAATGGCTTCTGATGCAAAATATTTGTACATTTAAATGCAATTAGAAATAGCTACCAATTGAAGAAGGGATTATCAAAACAGCTCCATTGCAACCTAATAGTTAAAAAGTAAATTGGACAGAAGTAGGAAATGAAGAAATAGTTTCCATTCCAATTTGAGTTGATTTATTTCAGTCTAAGTAAGGCTGATTCAAGAATTTAGATAGAACTTACTCTCTACAATTCAGGTGGTAACACATTTAGAAAATTAGGGAACTCTGACAGTTACTGTAACTTTCAGGATACTAGGATATTCAAGAATAAAAAGGATTCTTTCCTATTTCCCACATATATTTTTTAAAGATTTATTTTGTTTGAGAGGTGAGTGGGTGAGTGAGAGAGAGAGAGAGAAGGGGAAAGGGACCAGAACAGCCTTCATAGTTGTACATCATTAGTTGTGACATAGTTTCATTCCACACAGGTGGATGTGGCACTGTGCAGGGTAGGAACCAAACTGAGGACTCTGCATGGGAGGCAAGAACCTTTGCTGCCATCCTGGGGGTTAACAGTTGTATCGCAGTTCAGTATATGGCGTTTGCACAGGCTGGGGCTAGAATTCGATCCCTGGACCTTGCAGTTGCAAGGCAAGTGCTCAACCTGCTGAGCTGTCCAGCATCCCTCCCACATGTAATTTTGATGAATGCCTCACCTTTCTTCAGAATTATAGAGTCGAGCAAGTCCAAAATCTGCTAGTTTGATTTGCCCACTGTAAAACAAAATACAATTATTTTCATAATTAACAGTGGCAAACCTGCAAATTATATCTAAATAGTCCAGTGCTAATTTAGGAGTTAAAGAAATGCCTCTGAAGGGTCACTCTCCCAGATTAAGCCTCTTTTAATTACTCCAGTTTACCAAAGCGTTAGGGTTTTGTTTTGGGGTTTGACTCAAACTACTATATTTTGGGGTTTGACTCAACTAAATATTTATTTTATTTCTTGGCAAACAACAGTAACTAGAACCTGCAAGAATAAATACTTATTGTTGGGGAAAAAAGAAATATGTTGTTCTAAATTAACAGAGATTTAAGAGGCCTATCAACAAATCTAATTCATAATCCTCAACTGATTCTGGTTTGAACAAACTAGGTATATACAAAAGACATTTTTGACATAACTGAAAACATGTAAAATGTAGACTGAATGTTAGAATAGCTAATACTTTTGTTAGAGTATTTAGGGTCAAATGCAAGGATGTCTGTACTTTAAAATAATTCAAGCAGAAAAATAAAATGGAAGCAAATATAGTAGAATGTTAATTGTACTCATACATGTATTATTAGTTACGTTAGTGTCAATTTTTATGAAAAATTCAATATTTTTCATAATAGAAAGTAAACAATGTGGCTACAACAAATTTTTTCAAACAGAAAACATAGCTAGGATTTAAGCAAATAATTTTTATGATGAATGAAGCCTCTTTCACTAACTTACTAACATCACATTCTATCCCATAATATATAACTATGACCTTAGAGGGGTTCTCAAACTTTTTAATATGAAATAAAAATCACCTGGAAAGCTTATTAAACATTTTCTGGGCCCCATTCCCAGAGATGCTGATTCACTAGGTTACAGCCCATAAAATAAAATTTCTAACAAGCCCACAAGTGAAGCCAATGCTGCTGGTCTGAGAACCACACTTCAAAAGACTTTATTTTTATTTATTTTTTTGACAGAGAGAGAGAGAGAGATAGAGACAGAGAACTGAACTGGGGGAACTCCCCAGTCCAGCACATGGGTCCGCACGGGCTGGGGCCAGGACTCGATCCTCAGTCCCCAGGGCTGCAAAGTGAGCGCCCAACCCACCGAGCCATCCCAGCTTCCCCGAACTCCACTTCAAGAACCACTTCCTTAAAGGGACCACATCTATGTTTCACTCTGATAAATATTGTCTTTGACAGTGATATCAAGCAATATTTTAATAAACTGCAACACAAAATGTTGGGAAACTATTTAAAAACCATTTGTTAACTATTTTGGATTAATCATATTTATCTAAATTCTCATGTTTTCTATTTATTTACATTTATAGCTTGTATTTACACCTTTTGGGAAAAGCCAGCTCACTACTTTTCACAGAACTGGGATATCTCAGGTTCATGATAGTTGAGATAGAAAAATTATATAGAAGAAAAGAGGCTATACTAGGAGGTGCTCCTCAAAATACTAGCAATCAGACAGAATAGTAAAACAAGGTTAACTACTATAGGCATAACCTGTTTTATTGCTCTTTGCTTTATTGTACTTTATCAGCACGGAGGCAGGACTCCCTACCAACAAAGGGAAATTAGGACTCACTGAAGGTTCAGATAGATGATGGTTAGCATCTTTGAGCAATAAAAATTTTTAATTAAGGTATGTACATTGTTACTTTAGATACAATGCTATTGCACTCAATAGACTATTGTATAAACATGACTTCTATATACACTGGGGGACCAAAAAATTCATGACTTGCTTTACTACAATATTTGCTTTATTGAGGTGGTCTGGAACCAAACTCGCAATATCTCTGACGTATGCCTATAACAACAAAATTTTACATTAAATCAACACTTATCATTGCTAGTAAAGATTATAGGCATTTTACCTACCGGTACTTGTCCCAAACAGACATCATTACATTTTAAAGTTTAATTTATAAGCAAATTCTGAGACAAGCAAGGAGAAAAGGAATAGCTGACTTGAGCCCTATATTGAGACAAAAAGGGTTTCTCAAATTTCTTGGCATTTCTTAACTCTGAGAGCCTGAGGTGATCCAAGATTCAAGGCATATATAGGGCTGAAAATTAAAATGGCAACAGATAGTTATGGAAAATTAGGCTAAACCTAAACATAACCAGCACCTAGCATATTTTTTAATCCATCACCTCCCCCTCATCTCAGTAAATGACCTCCAGCGAAAACAGAAGTCATCAGGTGAGAGCTACCTAACATGGTAACATCTTTTGCCTACAAATTTTTGCATCTATAACCTTCCTTCCTTCTTTTCCCTCAATTACAGAACAAGCATGTCAATCTCTTTTCTTGTTCAAAAGTAATCATCACCTATATCTGTGGCTGCTACTACCTGCGACCTTGATCCCGTCTCTAGAACCTTGCTTCTTTAAATTACTTTGGTTTTTTCCCGAATCAAAATTTCCCTCTCTATTTTCCCTTAGCATTTAAATATGCTCAAACCTTTTCATCCTTAAATGAAGATAAAAAATTAAAGACACACATACCATCGCTTTTCTATTAATTGTGCTACCTACCCACTTATCCCACACTGTCACCATTGACCTTTTAATTTTCATATTCTCTTCTTAGGTCTTAAAACCTGTCGGCATCACTTTTTTTTCTTTATTAAAGATTCATTTTATTGATTTTTGACAGAGAGAAACAGACAGAGAGAAACAGAGAGAAGGGGGAGGGCCCAGAGCAGTCTCCATAGTTGACATTAGTTTTCCATATAGTTTCACTCCACAGGTGGGCACAGGGCTACACAGGGCAGGAACTGGGCAGGGAGCCTCTCACATAGGTCCTGGCAAGAACTGAACTGGGGGCACACCCCAGCTCAGCATAATGGTCCGCATGGGCCGGG
>PVKE010038610.1:0-15370 GCA_004027555.1 Craseonycteris thonglongyai
AAAGTACTCATTTTGCTCAGAAAATTTCTTGTTGGGGTCATTTAACTGTGTCTGGGTACTTTGCCAGCATTGAGTGAGCTCTCTGAGTGTCTTGATTAATGCAGCCCTGAATTCTGTTTCACTTAGATTTGATTCCAAGTGTGCAAGGTCCTTTACTAAAGACGGCCCCTGATCTTCTGGAGGGGCTTTGGATTCTGAGGTGTGCATTGTGTTTGATGTGGTTCTTTTTGCTTTCTGCATGAGTCTGTTTTCCCTCTGGGGGTTTGCCTATCAGATGGCCTTCTCTTTGTTTTTTCTTTTGGACTCAGTTGTGGGAGAAGGAGATTTTGGGAGAGGGTTGGGGGAAGCAGACAGCTTCTGTGTCCTGGGGCACTTCAGGTTGCTGTCTTAGCTGTTAGATAGCAGGGTAGTAAAAGTGTGGCCAGGGCGGGGGGCATGTGAGTAGGAGCTAGGGCGGGCCTGAGACACAATAGCAGATTCCTCTTTCAGCAGGCGGGCTGGTGGTTCAGTGGGGGCAGAGTGCAGGAGCTCTGGTCTTTCCTCCTCCTGGCTGCCCCTCCTTCTATTGTATCTGTAAGGCATGCCCGCAGGGCAGCACTTGGATGGGCTGGGGCTTGGCAGAGGCCCTGGTTGGCTGCACAGTCCCGCGCACAGGCAATGACACCGCGGAGACCGGCCGGCAGCCCAGTTGCATGCAAGTCCGCAATGCCCCAGAGTCCCGGTAGGCGGGATGCCAAAAGCCCAGCTGCGCGCTCGCGAGCAGGCAGCAGCGCTGCAGCGGCCCAGTGGGCAGGGCGCCGAAAGCCGGTCCCGCGCACAGGCAGTGATGCTGCGGCGGCCTGGCGAGCAGGGTGCCAAAAGCCCTGTAGCGCACCAGCGAGCAGGCAGCGGCGATGCAGGACCGCCCGGTGGGTGGGGCACCGAAAGCCTGGTGCGCGCACGCAGTGATGTGCAGCGGCCCAGTTCGCGGGCTGTCGAAAGCCCAGCTGTGCACTTCCGCTCAGGCAGAGTCGCCTCAGCGGCCTGGTGAGGGGGGCACCAAAAGCCCAACTGTGCGCTGGCAAGCAAGCAGCGGTGTCGCTGTGGCCCGGTGGGTGGGGCGCCGAAAGCCCTGCACGCACAGGCTGTAGCTCTGGCGGCAGCCGCTCTATGCTCCCGGCTCTGTTGAGACCACTGAATTCACTTCAAGCACGTCCAATGCAGCTATGCCCACTCCAGCCCCAGCCCTCACTCCAAGAGCCCTGTCCTCAGAAGGCGCTCCTTCACAGTCAATCTCCTCCGTAAATTAGGGGTGCTGAGCTGTTGTGGGCTGGTGTCCTGCTCTCACCCCGTCCGCCGGGAAGTGCCGCCACCCTGCTCCACAGTCCCTGTTCCACTTTAGGCTCCGTGATCTGATTAGGGCACTGTGTGCTGGTCCCTTGAGTTCGGATGTTAAATTGTCCACAGTCTTGTGGGGCTTCCTCGCTCCCTAGGTCTCGGCTTCCAGCCCGCCCTCGCTCCAGCTCCACTTTGACCATAGTCCCCCAATCCCCCTTTGTTTTTGCCAGCCCCGGGCCGGGCTCCGAGTCTCTGTCCCCGAACCGCTGCTTCCCTTTTCCTCTCCCTCTCTCCCCTTTTTTCTCTAACCTTTGTGTGTTGTTCTGCATTGTGTGGTTCTCTTGGTTGAGGTTTCTTCTCAGGGTTTCCCCTGTGGATTCCCCTCTGTTCACAGGGCCCTTCCCAGGCAGTTATCGGCGTTCTCCTCTCATGCCGCCATCTTGGATCTCTCCTGGAATCCGATCTTAAATAGTTAAATTGATTGGGGGTGACATTGGTTGGTAACAATTACATAGCTTCCAGGTGTACAATTCTACATTACAATGTCTATGAATTGCATCATGTGCTCACCACCCATAATCAGCTCTTTCCATCACCATATATTTGATACCCGCTCCCTATCTACCCCCCACTTTCCCACCGCCCTCCCCCGTTACCTTCAGGTAACCACTAAGCTGTTGACTGTGTCCATAAGTTTTTGTATCTTTGTTACTTTCCGTTTTATTTTCCACCTATAGTTGCGGTCATATGTTTCTTGATTCTTTCAGTCTGACTTCATTGCTTAATAAGATGGCCACAAACATGGGTAGGTCCTGAGTACAAATAACTTCATGATAAGGAAATTATTTTGTGCATGTTTTTAGAAATACTTATGTATAGAAGGGAGGGCTGATTATTTTTCTACAAAGTAATTTACGATTTCTAATTTTCTAATGTGCCTTGAGTATGTGCCAAATGATGGAAAAGAAACAGTAAACTTTATAATTCTTGAAAAAAAAAGATGGCTTCAGGGTCCATCTATGTTGTCACAAATGTCAGTATTTCATCTTTTCTTATCACTGAGTAGTATTCCATTGTGTAAAGTGTACCATGACTTCTTTATCTAGTCATCTATTAAAGGACACTTTGGTTGTTTCCACTGTGAACAGTGCTGTGATGAACATTAGGGCACATATATCTTTGTGGATTAAGGTTTTCAAATACTTTGGGGACAAATACCCAGAAGAGGGATGGCTGGGTCATATGGCAATTCCATTCCTAATTTTTTGAGGAATCTTCATACTGCCTTCCAGAGCAGTTGTACTGATTTACATTCCCACCAGCAATATATGAGGGTTCCTTTTTCTCCACAGCCTCTCCAGCATTTGTTATTCCTTGTCTTGTTGATTATAGCCATTCTAACTGGTGAGAGGTGGTATCTCATTGTGGTTTTAATTGGCATCTCCCTAATTGCTAGTCATGATGAGAATTTTTTCATTTATCTGTTGGTCATTTGTATATCTTCATGAGAGAAGTGTCTTTTTAGGTCTTCTGCTCATTTTTTAATTGTGTCATTTTTTGTTGTTGTTGAGTTGTGTGAGTTCTTTATATATTCTAGATAGTAGCCTATTATCAGAGGCAATGTTTGCAAATATTTTCTCCCATTCAGTTGATTTCCTTTTTACTTTGTTGATGGTGTCCTTTGCTATGTAGAAGCTTTTTAGTTTGATATAGTCCCATTTGTTTATCTTTGCTTTTACTTACTTTGCCTTTGTGGTCAAGTTCATAAAGTGCTCTCTGAACCCAAGGTCTGTAAGTTTAGTACCGACACTTTCTTCTATACAGTTTATTGTTTTTGGTCTTATATTGAGGTCTTTAATTTCTATAGATGATTTTTGAGAAATAGATTTAAAAAATCATCAAATTCACATAGAACCACAAAAGACCTTGAATCACCATAACAATCCTCAAACAAAAAAACAAACAAATAAATAATAAATAAGTCTGGAGGCATCGTGCTTCCCAACTTCAGTCTACACTACAAAGTGGCAATAATAAAAACAGCTTGATATTGGCAGATAAATAGACATATAGACCAATGGAACAGAATAAAAAACCCAGAAATAAATCCACAAATATATGGACAGATAATCTTTGACAAAGGAGCAAAAAATATACACTGGAGAAAAGAAAGTCTCTTCAGTAAATGGTGCTGGGAAAATTGGAAAACCACATGCAAAATAATGAATCTGGACTGTGAACTGTCACTATACACCAAAATTAACTCAAAGTAGAGAATATTTCTTTAGTACTTCTTAGTCGTGCAACCAACAGATACTGATAGCTAATTATGTGTCAGCACTGTGCTCGGTGCTCTAATGACTCTTACATTTAAACCTAAATTTAGAGAATTTCATCATATCCTCACCCTTAAATATTTATAGGGGTTTTATCCTTTTAAAGATTTATTTTATTGTTTTGGACAGAGTCAGAGAGAGACAGAAATAGACAGGGAGAAGAAGGAGGGCCCAAAGCAGTCTCCATAGTTGTACATCATTAGTTTTTGACATAATTTCATTTGACACAGGTGGGTGGGGTGCAGTGCAGAAACTGGGCTGGGGGCCTTCCACATGGGAGGCAAGCCCCCTGGAGCCAGGGGCTGAACCAGGGGCAAGAACCAAACTGGGGGCCTCCTGGGTGGGAAGCACACATCAGTTCAGCATATAAGTCTGCACAGGCTGGGGCCAGGATTTGATACTTGGTCCCTGGGGCTGCAAAGCAAGCGCTCAACCCACTGAGCCATACCAACTTCCCCTTAGTCCTTTTTTAAATTCTCCTATAACTAAAGTTTTAAAAGAATCTTCAGTCTGGGTCTAAGAGGATATTTTCTGCAGCTGTAGTGTAACTACTGCTTATTTACCAACAGGCTAACAGTTAGAATATTTGACAGCTGTTTTATCCCAGGAACTGACCAATCAATGTAGGCACTGACCAATCAGATCAGAAGTTGACCTTCAACATCTGATACCTGTCCACTTATTAAGGAGCATTACTTTTATTTTTCCCTCCTCATTCAAATCAATGAAAAAATAGTGAACATGTGCTATGTTTAGGTGCCTGGAATTGGTGTTGTGGAAATAAAAAAAATGAATAAGCATGTTCTGTGTGTCTGCCCTTCGTGAGATTTAAAAAACCCTTGCACTTACTGCATTCTCTGCTTAGAATTCTCATTCCCCAGATATCCACAGGGATTATTCCATGACTTTCTTTACTTCTCTGTTTCTATGTTATCGTATCAGAGAGTTCCTCCTTGTTCACTCTAAATTAACTAGTACTGTTCCATTATTTTATTTCTTAATATATTTTTTTCATAGCACATATAAATACCCAGAATATTGAGAATGTATTTGTTATTTGTTTCCTTCACAGGAACTGAAGTACATGAAGTCACGTCCTAAGTATTAGAGAACACCTGACAGACAGCAAATGTTCAGAAAATATGTTTTGAATTGAATAGAATACTTGTTAAGATGTGGAAATAGAGGGAGATGGCAGAGACGAAGATAATTGAAGTTCAAGCCAAGGTGTCAGGAGAAATAGCAATGCTATGAATAGAAGTAGAAATGACATGAAGTGGAAGTGTTTTCAGTGTAGTTAATGTTTTTGTGCAGTATCCAAAATTTTTTCTCTTTGGAGGCACAAATGTGATTGCATTCTAGACTATCCCACAGATTTTAAAACAAGCAGTTAAATGTTACAAAATATTTCCTGACAAGCAGAACACTTTGTTAGCCATTTGGCTTGCTGCCTCTTACCTTCCAACATCTTTTGGGACATCTTTACTACAGGAAATGCTACTCTGACTGTCTTAGGATGACCAGTCTCCATGGTTAGTTATTAATCAAAGAAAAATGGTAATGACTCATGTTAGTCTTTTATCTTTGGCAAAGCTATTTCCTAGAAGGAATATCCAAACATGATGAGGTGTAGAATCTCAGTTGCCTAGCCTACAGAAGGTCAATGTTAGTCTCAGTTCCCACACAGGTGCATGGGGTATGGGGAGATAATGAAAAAGGGCTGGGAATCCCAGACACAAGCAGGACCTCAGGGTTATGGAGGGCTTCCCAAAAATAACTATTCAAGAGCCAGGGCCTCTCTGGGTGTGAGCCAGTGGACATCAATGGAACACTCGGCACTCAAGTGAAAACAGAGGTGAATAATTTGGCAGTTGTTTTCTGGTCATATAAAACTATAAAAATGTTCTATTAACATAAAGGTAATAGAGGGACTTTTCCAGCTGTAATGTGACTACATTTAACATATTGATTTTTGAGTCCTATAAAACAGAGATTCTAGGTGGCTTTATGATGCAAGATGCCATAACCTGGATTCCAGTGATTTTCCAAATTTGGAGATTCTAAATCAGTGGAAGGTATCTAAGAGTGTCTTCTGGGAAAAGCCAAAGGGGGAAGACAAACTATAATGAGTTTTCTCTTCCAATACCAACCCAGTCTTTTGAACAGTGGGTCTTAAACCTGGCTGATCATCACCTGGCAAAGCTGTAAAAATGCCTATTCTTGATCTGTTTCTGAGATCAATTAAATCATAATCTGTGGGGTTGGTGCCTGGATATATATATATTTTAAACTTTCTAGGTGTGTTAGTTTCTTAGAGCTGCCATAAAGAAGTACCATAAACTGGAATGGGTTTAACAACATGAATTTTTTTGTTTTATAGTTCTGGAAGCTATAAGTCCAAGACCAAGATAGTTGGTTTCTTCTAAGGAGTGTGAGGAAAAATCTATTCCATGCCTCTCTCCTAGCTTCTGATAGCCTCAGGAGTTCCTTGGATTGTACATGGCCTTCTTACTGTGCCTTTACATCATCTTTTTTCTCTAAGGGTCTTTCTTTATGTCCAAATTTTCCCTTTTCATAAGAACATCAGCCATAATGGATTAGGGCCCAACCTACTGACATCATCTTAATTTGATCATCTGCAAAGATCCCTTTTCCAAATAAAGTCACATTCACAGGTACTGGAGATTAAAACTTTAAAATCATTTTTGGAGATACAGTTTGGCCCACACCAGGTGTTTCACTGTGCAGCTAATGAGAGTCCCTGATCTAAATCTGACTTAGGCCTCCCTTCATCTAGCCTCTCTGAGAAAAATAGAAAAAAGAGGGTGAAAGAGAAAGGAAAATGTGAAAAGGATGTCTAAAACAGCTCATACTGATCATACTTGAGGAAGTAGAATGACTACTCTTACTCATGCCTTTCACACCATTTTATCCTCAAGAGATAACTGGCTTCTGCAGATAAGCTCACCCTGGTTTCAGCCACCTCCTCTTATTCTGACCATATGAACCCAATCTTTCTTACAAGACTGAAGCAGGAACTTCCTCTGGTCAATGGCACTTGGTACAGAATAAACATTAAGATAAACTGGGAAAATTTTAAATAAAATACCAAATTTCAGGCCCAATCTCCATCAAGTAAGTTAGAATCTCCATGGATGTAGCCTGGTCATAAAGATATTTTTATAGTATTTCAAGTTTCTATTCACAACGTGGTAACTGGAACTGGACTTTTCCTTATGTTATTAAAAAAATTAGAAAATGAGACAAAATACGTGAAATAATAGTTTTCAAATATTGAATAACATGGAGTACACAGCTGTGACCTCTGTGAGAAGAGAAAAATGAAGAGCCAAGCCCTATAATCTCTCAGCTCTCATCTTAAAAACCCCTAAGGCTTTGGAAGTAAGAGGAATCTGAAGCAGAGCACACCTAGTTAAAGAGATAAAAATTGGAGTTCAGGGAAGTGGAGGCATCCAGAATTTGTAGAGCACAGTATCAGAGAAATCTGCATAAGGTTTCTTTTAAGTGTTGTTGGATATGAAACTATGAATGTGTAGGGAGAAACCCTATAAGTCCAAGCATGACCTGCCAAGTAGCTATAAGCTGAACAACCCCTAAAGGGCTGAGAGATATACAGTTCTGACCAGGCAGAATGGAAGGTCCCTATTGAATATACAGGACATTGAGTAGAGAGACTTCAGATGGGGCCTGCTTTAGAAATAGTTCTAGTTCCCCTAATTAAGAGATATTCTGCAACTGTTTTAACAAAGCTTAAAAACAAGCCTTAAAAAGATTAAGCTGATTCACAAGTAACTTAACTGCCTCTCAAAACAAAACCCAATACTTAATGAAAGGCAACTGAATCCCATTGCTCAACAATGTACAATAAAATACACAGTGAATGCATCAAATAAAAAATTTCTAGACATGTGAAGAGTCATGACCATGTGTCCTAAAACAAGAAGAAAAATCAATAAATAGAAACATCCTAAAAAATGATAGACAAGAACTTCAGACAGCTATTATAAGTATACTCAAGAAGTTAAAAAAATATATTGAAGGCAGGAATTAAAAATTAAGTTACCCTAGATGATTACAATATGCAGGTAAAGTTTAAGCAATGGTTAGATGTTCTGTCTTAAGGTAAAGTAGGTAGAAACAAATTTTATTTCTCGAGGATCTTGGGGGAGACATTGAAGAGGGTAGATAATAGAAACTGCCATGGTTCATATGAAGAGTGCATTTCCTAGAACGCATTTTTTATTGGCCAGCACAAGCCATCGTGCACTTTATGTATATTATAGACACATTTGATAAAGTTATATTGACCCTTTGATAACTATTATGTACAAATATTCTCAGATTTCTCTCTCTCATCTCTTTATCTCTCTCTATCTCTGTGTGTTTATTTCCAGCTAACAATATGTTGTAGTTAGCATGAGAGGATGACTTAATGAATTTAAATTCTTTAAAAAAATTACTCATTTTTTACATTTGGCATAGTATTATAGCCATGTTTTAATCCAGCCATAGAAAAAAAATAAAGTGAGCATCTGAAGATCCCATAAGTTTTCTCCTGCATCTTTATAGATACATAGAATGTGAATCTTCAATAAGAATATTATAATAAATACCATAACTACTCAATAGAAAAAAATCCACAGTACTCTAAATAGGTAATCAAGGAAAGGAGATGTTCTAAGCAGCTTCTTAAATCCTTATCTGAGTACAGAGATGGGAAAGTTGTTTGTTTGGGAATATATTTTCCATTTAATATAGGGATAAAGTTGCTAGCTTTACAAATGAGAATAATTGCTTTAAAAGATGCATTGGCTGCACAGACAAGTGACTGAAAGTATTATTTCAGAATCAAATCATGACGTGTAATTAAGGTACTTCAGATTTGTTCTTGAGATTTTCAGACTTAACACTGAAGCAGGATGTGATAAAGAACTTGTATTTAATTCAAAGGTTCCCCAAATGGCTTGTTCTTCTAAAATCTGAATAGTCTTTTTTTTTTTTCCTAAAAGCTGTGGGTTTTAAATGGATCCACAATTCTGACTGTATAGTTGATTATAATTAAAATCTTGTACCACTAGATCAGCAATGGGAGTGAGGGTATTTTTTTAATGTTTTATTTAATTAACTTATTTATTTATTAAGTTTATTGGGGTGACATTTTGTTGGTAAAATTATATATGTTTTAAGTGTACATTTCTGATGCATCATCTGTATTGCATTGTGTGCTCAAGAATTCAAGTAAAATTAACTTTTGCTATATTGATAATTTGAAGTTAGAAACCTGGTCACACACAAAGAAGTGTTAATCACAGTGGAGTGATTTTTATGCTTTTAAATGGTTACATATGACATAAGACTTGAAGTCACGCAGCTTCCTTCCTGGAATGTTGCAAAAGATCTCGTGATTTTTCACAGACTCCAAAAAAAAAAAATGCTGAATTGGAAAGCATTCAACAAATGACACTGAGGTTAATCCGAAAAGGAAAAATCATACTGTAGAGAATATTTATATCTGAACAATAAGGAGACAGTTTGTGCCTTAAAATAACATCACGCAAAATCCACTGAAGTCCACTAGAGTGAAAACTCTATTTGAGATACTCTGAACCCACACTTTTGGGAGGTGGCAAGTGGTAAGAGGAAGTAATAAGAAAATGGAATATCATATGGTGCATTCCTTTCATGGGAAAAATGTGAACCCCAGAAATATTTTTATCTGATATAGATAATAAGACAAATAGGTATTCAAAAACAAACTAGAAAATTAAAAGCAGATATCAGGAAGTCCTATTAAACCGAGAAATCCCAAGTATGTGAGAAAGATTGCTGTGAAAGAGGGCTAAGTGGTAGCATGAAAAAGGAGGGAGAGACAGGAAGAGAGAGAGAAACAGAGAGAGTTTTGTAGGCACCATGAAAAAATCTGAAGGTATCACAGGGGAAAAATGTGGAATATGTAAGACATGCACAACCTTTTGAAGTGTCATTTCAGATTGTTAAATTTTTTGTGTCTCGATCATTTATCTTCAACAGGCTGCTGATGGATGTAGTTATGCCCTACTCTGTTTACCTCTCTCCTCACGACTGTGCTGAGGGGTCACTTCTAGGCCTATGAAGTTAGCTGAAAAGTTATCTCTGAATGAACAAAGATAATATGCATCCCCTACCTGTAAAAGCACAAATGAAGTGTTTTACAAAAAATTTCTTACCAGGCAGATTCCATATTCTTTGTCTGATAGCTGGTGTACTGAAATGAATTCTTGAACACAGTAAAGAAGCTTCAGTCCCGTAGTTCTTCACGAACTTGTGTGGCATCCTTGCACAGGGGCCACGCTAATCTTTTCTGATCATTCCAATTTTAGTATATGTGTTTCCGAAGTGAGCACCATAGTTCTAATTTTTATTAGTTCTGTCAATACAATTTCACAAGTAATTGACTTATCCTTGATAACATATGAAAAGTCTCCAGGTATGTACAATGGGAATGCTAAACAAGAATGTTTATATCTCTGGTTCTTTATTTTGTTTCCCAATTTTGCTGTCTGACTGTGTGCCTATGTGAGTGAGCTTATATTATGGCTCTTCACGTGATTTGGTAGCCAGCATACACACTAGCTATTATTACCCTCAACTGGGGGTGACTCAGGCCACAGTAAAGGGACCATCCTCTGGACTTTCCCAAGGATATCATGAGGGGGTAAGTGAGAATGTCATATATGGCATATCCACTGTGACATTCTAATCTGTCAAAGCCTCTGGACACTTCCTCTACTGTATACTGAGGAAGTTTGGGCATTTTATCTTCACAATCCCTCAATCAATTCTAATATTGAGCCAGTTTGTAAACTCAGAGTTTCACAAACAAAAGGGAATCTGCATCCTCTTGAGGAAGACCCTGCTCCACTGCCAAAAATGTATTTCATTAACTATTCTAGTGTTTCCTAGTCCAACAAGCAAGGTGACTGACTATACATTGGGGAAGGAGAAATTATATTTGGGTGCTTCAGTACCATAGTTCTCTATGTACCTCTAAAGAACATTTGCTTTAAACTGACACTAATTTCTGGAAACCTAAAATGTCACTGTAGCCTACCAGTAACAGTAGAGGTTTTTGGATTTCACGTATAAACAATGAAATTTTGTTCAGGTATATTTCACAGTGTAGCTAATCTACACTGTGATTATTTCCTTAGTTTTTAATGCATAGTTGAAATAGACATGCTGAGCAATTGACATATCCCCACATCTGACTGTGGAATGAGGAATACATGGTAGGAAAGTTTAAGTGGAAGCTTCTAAAACAGCTTCTACCTGAAAAAAACAAACAAACACATAAAATCAAAATTAGTACTGCATTCCTTGAACTATTTCAAAACTTAATATCGTCATCAGTAATTAAAAGATGCAGAGGTGGTGCTTATACTACATCCCTACGCAATTCACATATTTGGCCTGTGCAGAAGACAGATGGATCGTAGAGAATGATAGTGCACTGCTCTAAACATAATAAGGTAGTGTTGATTGCAGCTGGTGTTCCAGGTGTGCTTTTTTATTGTTAAGTTTATTGGGGTGACATTGGTTAGTGAAAATTACATAGGTTCCAGGTGTATAATTGTACAATACAAGTATGCTTGCTATGTGTTACATTATGTGTTCACCCAGAGTCAGTTCTCTTTCCATCACCATATATTTGATGCCCCCTCCATCCTCTCACACCTCCTCCCCACTTACCCTCAGGTAACCACTAAACTATTGACGGTGTACATGAGTTTTTGTTTCTTTGTAGCGTACAGGTTAAAGTTCCACATATGAGTGAAGTCAGCTATGGTTTTATTTCTAGAGCAAATCAACACATACCCTGGTAATTCACATGCTGCTATTAATCTGATTATGCTCCCCACCCCGTACCTGTTAATAAAGACCATTGGAAACAGTTTGTTTTTAGCTAGCAGGGCCAGCAATATACACATACCTTCAATTTATTACCTCATGGCTGTATCAACTCTCTAATCCCTTGTCATAATACAGTCCACAGTTACCTTGATTGCCTTTCTAATTTATGGAACATAGTGCTGCTTCATTATATTGATAATATAATGTGCTGCTTGGACCTGGTGAGCAAGAGGTAAAAACTACTCTAGATACATTTTTAAGATACTCGATTGCCATGAAGTGCAAAATAAATATCACAAGAATTCAAATGTCTGCCATATTGGTGAAATTTCTAAGACTTCAGTAGTCTGGAACATGTTGAGTTATCCCTTCCATGGTGAAACAGAAGTTATTGCATTTGGCTCCCCATATGACTAAGAGATACCATGCCTTGTGAATTATTTTGGCGGGTGAGGAGGGGACATATAAACTGTTTGGGCATACTATTCCACTTTATTTATGATATGACCACAAAGCTTCCTGTTTTGAATAGGGCTCAGAATAATAGAAGGTATTGGAACAGGTCTAGGCTGTTATGAAAGCTGCCTTGCCATCTGGGCCAAATGACCTAATGCATGCAGTGATACTTGAAGTGTCAATGGCAGGTTAAGGAAGCCGTGTAGAGCCTCTGGTGGGCTCTATTAGATGAATTATAGTTCATACTCCAGAATTTGGAGCAAAGCCGTGTTATCCTGTGTGGATACTATTCTCATTCTTAAAAAATCTTTTGGCTTCTTATTGGGCATTAGAAAAAACTGAAACTGCTCATGGGCTACCAGGTTACCATGCAACCTGAGGCCCTATAATGAACTGGTGCTTATCACTGTTCTAGCATTAGATATAAAGAAAATTGTTCCCATAAACGTGTTAAGTCAAATACTTGTAACAAATTTATATAGAGATAGATTTATTCCAGTAGCTATAGTTCTTTGCACCCTGATTGATACAAACTAAACTACTGAGCACAAGCCATATGAACTTGGGGTCTATGGCTCAGCTGGGTAAAAAATAGAACTGATGCCAAGTTCAGATTCCCCCATAAACTGACAAGGAAATCACTTATGTGGCATGGTTTAAAGATATTTGACAGTTCAGCCTCTCCCCTAAATGTTGTACCATTAGGTTTACACATATTTCCCTAAGAAACTAGTATTTGCATCCCTATAAACTTCAATGTGGAAGTATTTGGAAGAGATAGCCCAGTTTGTAAGTTAACTAAAAGTGCAGATTAATTTAATTAGTAAGACTAACAGCTGTTGCTGTCATAATGCTAAATGGCTCAAACTCACATATATGCATGTGTGTGTGTGTGTGTATATATATACATATACACACACACACACACACACACACACATATGTATATATACAAATTCTGGCAATTAAGTTTGCAATTTGCCATCATGCACTTACATTGGCAACACTGTACAAACTCAGTAAGGTTTCATAACCTTGGTATATCAGTGTCTCACAGGTGTGTTCGTGTAAGTGCACAACAGTGTCTTCTTGAATGGCATTCATTATTGGTGTAGTGTGTTTTGTGCACTGCTGTGAGAATACTGGAGCTTGAATTAGAGCAATGAAGAAACATTAAATTTTTTGTTAAACTTGGCAAGAGTGGTAGTGAAATCAGGGACATAGTAATCCAATTTAATGGGGATAATGCCATGAAGAAAATGGCAATGTACAAATGGATTAAATATTTTTCTAAGAGGAGAGAAAGCGTCACTAGTGCAGAGAGGCCAGGGTGGTCAGAAATAAGCAGAACTACAAAAACTGCAAAAACTCTTCAAATTCTGTATCAAAATCATCAGCTGACTGTGAGAAGCAAAACAGACCAAGTAAACATTGATAAAGAGAAATAGAAAAACCTAAACTGAAAATCTTGGCATGAAGAAGGTGTGTGCAAAAATGGTCACAAAGGGACTCACCGATGAACAAAAGCAAAGGGGAGTCGAAGACTTTTAAGACCTTTTGGAGAGGTAAGACGATGTTTTGGGCCATGTTACTGGTGATGAATCATGGGTGCACAAATACGATCCTGAAACAAAGTGTCAAAGTGTACAATGGTAGTTGGCCAATTTTCCACAACCAAAAAAGTTCTGTCAGTCCACATCAAGAATCAAAATGCTGTTGCTAACCCTTTTTGATATCAGTGGGCTTGCTCATTATGAATTTGTACCAATTAGACAACTAGTCAGCCAAGTTGATTATTTAGAAGTGCTAAAAAGTATGCATAAACATTTTAGACAAAAATAACCTGAAGTTTTCACCAACAACTCATAGCCCTAGCATTAGGACAATGTACCAGATCATACAGCACTGTCTGTGAGGGAGTTTTTAGCCAGTAAACAAATAACTACATTGGAATACCCTCCCTACTCACCTGATCTGGCCCCTAATTTCTTTCTTTCTTTCTTTCTTTTTTTAAGATTTATTTTATTGTTTTTGACAGAGAGAGAGAAAGAGAGACAGAGACAGAGAGAGATAAAGACAGAGAGAGACACAGAGAAGAGGAGGGCCCAGAGCAGTCTCCATAGTTGTACTTCATCAGTTTTCAAAACGGTTTTGTTCCACAGATGGGGAGGGGGTCCATGCAGGGTGGGAACGAGGCTGAGGACATCCTGCTTGTGAGGCACACCCCCATGATCTGAGTCTAAATCAGGGTCCTCCCACATTGGAAACTTACCCCAGCGAGAACTGAACTGGGATCCTCCCACATGGGAAGCACACCCTGGTTCAGCATATGGGTCCACACAAGCTGATACTGGGGCCAGAGCCAGGGCAAGGGCCAGGACCAGGACTTGATTCTGAGACCCCAGGGCTGCAAGACAAGTGCTCAACCCAGTGAGCCATACTAGCTTCCCCTAATGTCTTTTTTCTTTATCTGAAGATAAAGATGTTGAAAGGAAGACATTTTGATGACATTAAGGACATTAAGGGTAATATGACAATGGCTCTGATGGCTGTTCCAGAAAAAGAGTTAGAAAATCGCTTTGAAGGGTGGACTAGGTGCTGGTGTCAGTGTATAGCTTCTCAAGGGGAGTACTTCCAAGGTGACAGTAGTCATAGTGACATTCAGCAACGAGGTGTGTATCACTTTTTCTTGAATGAGTTTGAGAACTTAATTGTGAGACCTCATATTACATATGTAATATATAGGTTATTGAACTATAGAAACTTTTTTCTTCTTTGAGTTTTTTTCATGAAGAAACATAATTTTGTAATTAAAGAAATCTTATATTAAGAAGGAAAATTGTTACTTCCCCTCACCTAAACTGAAACTGGGCCTCAAGTTCATGGTCAATGCAGACCATTTGGTTTGATGATGGATAGTATATTAGATAGAATATGGAGAATTTTCTGTACTTGGTCATGATTAATAGTGGTAGGAGACTGGGGGAACTTAGTTCGCTGGGAAGATAATGGTTACTAGAAAGGGAAATAAGGGAAGCGCTGCTGTAGTTAATCACACAGATTTTGGTGTCAGCCTATGTCTTATCCCAATTTCACCCCGTATTTTTTATGTAGCTGGCAAATTACCGTATTTTCTGGCGTATAAGACGACCGGGGGGAAAGCCGGGACGGCTCAGCGGGTTGAGCGCTCGCTTTGAGGCCATGAGGACCGAGGATCAAATCCCGGCTCCGGCCCAGGCAGGACCCACGTGCTGAACTGGGGAGTTCCCACAGTTCGGTTCTCTAACTGTCTCTGTCTCTGTCTCTCTCTCTATCTGTCAAAAAGTAAAATAGAAATAACTATGCACTGAA
>PVKE010038611.1:0-15369 GCA_004027555.1 Craseonycteris thonglongyai
AAGCCTTAATTCCTCCTTCATATCTAAAGGTTAATTTTGCTGGATAGTTAATTCTTGGCTCGAAATTTCTCTCTTTTAATATTTTGAATATTGGGGTCCACTCCCTCCTGGCTTGCAGAGTTTCTGCTGAGAAGTCTGGTGACAGCCTGATAGGTTTTCCTTTGAAAGTTATGTTTTGTTTTTCCCTGGCAGCCTTGAGGATTTTTTCTTTGTCATTGATTTTTGTCATCTTCAGAACAATGTGCCTTGGAGAAGATCGGCTAGGGTCTAGGAAGTTAGGGCTTCTGCTTTCCTCTTGGATTTGGGGCTGTAATTCCTTCCACACGTTAGGGAAAATTTCATCCACTATTTGTTTTAGTAGACTCTGAGAAGATTTCATCTTGCTTCCTTCTGGTACCCCTATTATTCTAATATTGTTCTTTCTGATGGAGTCAGAAAGTTCTTGTAGGGCTCCTTCATTTCTCTTGATTTTCCTTTCCCTTTCTTCTTCCCTCAGTGACATTTCCACGTTTGTATCTTCAATTTCACTCATCCTTTCTTCTAGCTGGTCAGCCCTGTTTCGTACGCTGGTCAGTTCTGTTTTCATCTCTCCCATGATGCCTTTCATTTCAAGGAGTTCCTTTTGGTTCTGCTCTAGCTTCTCAATTTTGTTGGTAAAGTACTCGTTTTGCTCAGAAAATTTCTTGTTGAGGTCATTTAACTGTCTGGGTACTTTGCCATCATTGAGTGAGCTCTCTGAGTGTCTTGATTAATGCAGCCCTGAATTCTGTTTCACTTAGATTTGATTCCAAGTGTGCAAGGTCCTTTACTAAAGACTGCCCCTGATCATCTGGAGGGGCTTTGGATTCTGAGGTGTGCATTGTGTTTGATGTGGTTCTTTTTGCTTTATGCATGAGTCTGTTTTCCCTCTTGGGGTTTGCCTGTCAGATGGGCTTCTCTTTATTTTTTCTTTTGGGCTCAGTTGTGGGAGAAGGAGATTTTGGGAGAAGTTTGGGGGAAGCAGACAGGTTCTGTGTCTTGGGGCACTTCAGGTTGCTGTGTTAGCTGTTAGATAGCAGGGTAGTAAAGGTGTGGCCAGGGGTGGGGGCATGTGAGTAGGAGCTAGGGCAGGCCTGAGACACAATAGCAGATTCCTCTTTCAGCAGGGGGGCTGGTGGTTCAGTGCAGGTGGAGCACAGGAGCTCTGGTCTTTCTCTCCTATGCCTAGCTGCCCCTCCTTCAATCGTATCTGTAAGCCACGCCCACAGGGCAGCATTTGGATGGGCTGGGGCTTGGCAGAGGCCCCGGTCAGCCGCGCAGTCCCGCGCACAGGCAATGACACCGAGGCGACCAGTTCAGCAGCCCCGTTGCGCGCGTGGGCTGCAACGCCCCAGAGGCCTGGTGGGCAGGACACCAAAAGCCCAGTTGTGCACTCACGAGCCGGCAGCAGTGCTGCAGTGGCCTGGTGGGCAGGGCGCCGAAAGCCCAGGTTCGTGCACCCAGCAATGTGCAGTGGCCCAGTGGGCGGTGCGCCAAAAGCCCTGTTGCACACTTGCGCACTGGCAGTGGTGCTGCAGTGGCCTGCTGAGCGGGGCACCAAAAGCCCAATTGCATGCTGGCAAGCAAGCAGCGGTGTTGCTGCGGCCTGGTTGGCGGGGCGCCGAAAGCCCTGTGCGCACAGGCCGTAGCTCGGGCAGCAGCCGCTCTACGCTCCCGGCTCTGTTGAGACCGCTGGATTCACTCCAAGCACGTCCCATGCAGCTGTGCCCACTCAAGCCCCAGCCCTCAGTCCAAGAGCCCTGTCCTCAGAAGGCGCTCCCTCACAGTCAATATCCTCCGTAAATCAGGGGTGCTGAGCTGCTGTGGGCTGGTGCCCTGCTCTCACCCCGCCCGCCGGGAAGTGCCGCCGCCCTGCTCCACAGTCCCTGTTCCACTTTAGGCTCTGTGATCTGATTAGGGCACTGTGTGCTGTCCCTTGAGCTCGGATGTTAA
This sequence comes from Craseonycteris thonglongyai, assembly GCA_004027555.1. Lineage (NCBI taxonomy): Eukaryota > Metazoa > Chordata > Mammalia > Chiroptera > Craseonycteridae > Craseonycteris > Craseonycteris thonglongyai. Next base: position 1,972 of record PVKE010038611.1, read on the forward strand.
ATTGTCCACAGTCTTGTGGGGCTTCCACGCTCCCTAGGTCTCGGCTTCCAGCCCGCCCTTGATCTAGTTCCACTGTGACCGTAGTCCCCCAACCCCCTTTGTTTTTGCCAGCCCCGGGCCGCGCTCCGAGTCTCTGTCCCCGAACCGCTGCTTCCCTTTCCCTCTCCCGCTCTCCCCTTTTTTCTCTAACCTTTGGGTGTTGTTCCACGTTGTGTGGTTCTCTTAGTTGAGGTTTCTTCCCAGGGTTTCCCCTGTGGATTCCCCTCTGTTCACAAGGCCCTTCCCAGGCAGTTATTGGCGTTCTCCTCTCATGCCGCCATCTTTTTTTCTGAAAGGACCTTTTTTTAAAAAAATAAAGTGTTTCAATATGCTGAGCTGGGAGCTCCCCCAGTTCAGTTCTCTCTCTGTCTCTGTCTTTGTATCTCTCTCTCTGTCAAAAATAAAAATAAATAAATAAAAATATATTAAAAAAAAAAAAAGTGTTTCAAAGGCCAATGAGAAAAAATGAAGATGTCTAGCTAATTTTTATTTTACATTAATCTAGAAGAAGAAGATAGAAAGAGAAAATAAGTCATGACATTTGAAAAAATAATGCTGAGTATCTCCAAAATTTGGTGAAACTTAAGTGGTATAAATACAATTTAAGGTGGAAATGGGCACCAGCATTATGGACACACTCAATAGTTTGGTGGTTATCTGGGGACGGGGGAGGAGGGGGGAGGGAGAGTTAGTGGGGGAGGTGGGAGTGGACACCGGATATATGGTGATGGAAGGGGAGCTAATTCTGGGTGGTGAGCACATAACGCGATGCATAGGCGATGTGATGTGGACTTGTACATCCGGAAACTATCTAATTGTTACCAATCAATGTCACCCCAATAAATTTAACAATAAAAAATACAAATTAAGCCACATAAATGTAGCTAAAAGACAAAATAAAGAGGAAATCTTTGAGAATGGCTAGATGAAGAAAGCATAATTTTGTAATAGAAGAGTTATATAATATAGCTTACTTCTAGCTAAAAATAATGCAAACCACAGGAAAAACAAATTAAGAGAGATATAGTCTGAGGTTTTGATCAACAATATAAAATGTCAAATGCAAAATACACATTCTTTTTAAGTACATAAAATATTCACCAATGTATTAATAGAATAAACGCTGGGCCATATAAGTGTCACTGAAGTTCTAAATATTTCAATTTACAGAGTATACTATCTGATAAAATTTAATTATATTAGAAATAATTAAGAATAAGATAACTCCAAAAAACTTTCCAAAATAATTAAAAATTAAAAAAAATATTTTGTCTTGATGAACATTCATAAACAGTTGAAAATAATGTATATTCCCTTCTTGTTAGGTAGAATGTCAATTAGTCAATTTTATTGATAATGCTATTTATCCTTCTTTATCCTTTGGGATTATCCCATAGGCAGTTCTACCAATAGGCAGTAGTATTCTAACTGAGAAAGAGCCTCAGTAGCTCTAACTATACCTATATCTTCTTTCAGCCTACTTTTGCTTCATGTTTTATGGTAGATCTATTATTATGAGCATATTAATTAAAATTTCTCTTTTTTCTGTTTTCTTTTTTGGGTCCCTTGATGACTTGACTGCTTTATCATTATAAAATTAACCTCTTTGTTTCTGGCTATGTTCATTTTCTGATTTCCACATTATCTGATATTAATATATTTTTATTTTGATTAGCATTTCTTGGGTTATCTTTTAAAAGTTATTTTTACCTTCCATCAGTCAGGTTTATACCAGAATAATTTACTTACAGTTAAATTTGTTTCTATTTTTTAGCTGTACAGAGTTTTGACAAATGTATGGAACCATGCTATTTCTACCATAATCATGGCATAATATATTTCTTTCATAACTCCCTAATTGTCTCTCATTCCGTATTGCAGTCAATTCCTTCTTCTTGTCCCATTCCTTGGTATCCCTGGATATTATTTTTGTCTTCTAGAATGGTATATAAATGGTATGATACAGAGACATAATTTACTTTTTTGTCTCTGGGTTCTTTATTTAGCATTATATTTTTGAGTTTGATTCTTTCTATATTTTAGCAAGTCTTGTTATTGTTAAGTAGTACTCAGTAGTGTGGCTATACCAGAGTCTATTTACCCTGAGTCAATTGATGGGCCTTTGGGTTGTTTCTGATTTTTGGAAATTGTGCATAAAACTGCTCTAAATATTTTTGTACTTGTCTTTGTGTAGATCTATATTTTCGTCTCTCAGGTAAATATCTTCAAGTAAGATTGCTGGGTCATGTAATTGTTAGTATAGTATTACTAAGAGACCGTCAAATGTTTTCCAAAGCACGTTTTATTTTTTTCTTGTTTCTACCAGAGATATTTCAGTTTTCCAGTTACTTTGAATCTACAGCAGAAGTTAGTGTTGCCAATGTTAGTCAATTATTTTTCTCCATGAATAGTTACTCATGGTTAAATGTATGTACTGTTATTTCATTGCATTTCCCTGATAATTATTGATTTTGAACATCTTATGCTTTGTTGTCTAGCATCTTTTTAAACCTTTGAAAGACAAAAAGAAAGTACATTGTTTATTATTAAATTTTAGACATGATTTATATATCCTGTATATAAGTTCATCACATATATATTTTGCAAACATTGCTTCTGAATCATGTCTAGCTGTTTTGTATTGCTTTGTTTTTTTCAGATTTATTTTATTGTTTTTGACAGAGACAGACAGAGACAGAGAGAGACAGAGAGAAGGGAAGGGCCCAGAGCAGTCTCCATAGTCGTATGTCATGAATTTTCAACCCGGTTTTGTTCCACACAGGTGGGAGAGGGCCATGCAGGGTGACGAATGGGCTGGGGGCCTCCTGCATAGGAAGCACACCCCAGTTCATCATATGTGTCCACATAGCCAGGGCTGAAATTTGATCCTCGGTCCCCAGGGCTGCAAAGTGAGCACTTAACCTGCTGAACATCCCGGCTTCCCTTGTTTTGTTTTTTAAACTTGGTGTTTGTGTTAAGGTTAGAGGTACCTTATGTTTTTATGTACAAATTTCTAATTGTCTTGCACCATTTGTTATAAAAACATATTTAATTACCTTAAAACCTTTTCTTGAAAATCAATTGAATACAAGTATGTGGGTATGTTTTTACACTCTGCATTCTGTTTCATAATCTAAATATCTTTACTTATACTAATATCACATTGTCTTAAGTTCTTCATACATACAATAAATTTAAAAATTAGATACTGTGTATCCTCTAAATTTGCACTTCTTTTTTCAAAATTGTTTTAACCGTTCTTGGTCTTTTGTACTTCGATATGCAAAATATTTATGAGAAAAATTAGAACATCTAAATCAATAAAGATGACTATTACCAGGTTAAATAAAGTCCAAATTAAATATCAAGAGCAATATATATAGAAACTGACAAATTTGTGTGCATTTTATTTTATATTTTTGTCTTAGTGCACTGGCTGTGACTTCCAATGAATGTGAATAAGAGTAGGGAAAATGGAATGTTTACCTTTCTTTTTTTCTTCCATTTTTTTTTCTTTCTTCCCTCCCTCTTCCTCTTCCTCCTCCTCCTCCTTCTGTCTCTCTCTCTCTCTTTCTGCCCTGTCTTTTTTATTTCTCCTTTCTTCCTTTCTCCCTTTCTTCCATCCTTCCTTCATTCTTTTCCTATAGTCTGTGGTCTGATTAACCTATATAGTTTTGAGTCCTTTTCTTGTAGTCCATCACCTGAACACAGGACAATTTTTTTTTAAATGATATTCGGGCAATATTTTTACATTAACCATAAGTAATTACAGATGTGCTCCTTCTGCCTGCCTTTAGTGTAGTGGGGATGGAACAAGAGCACAACTTTTCTTTTTAAACTCATTTAATTTAACATTTGGATACTTTTTAGTTTTCCCAAGGTTGTGGTGTTCATGTAGTTTTACTTTTCTCTTCTTATTATTTTTTATTTAGAGAATATATGGGGAGGTAGAACCTGTGTCTGCAGTTCCTCAGAGTCTCAATTATCTCTTAAAGGTATTTTTCAAAAAAATAGAATATAAATATTTTATTACTTTAATTTTTTTGAATAAATTTTGTTTACATTTCTTGTGTTGCATGTATGCTATTAGCATTTGTTTGTCTAGAAAACACCTCAATTTTTCTAAGCATAAAATACTAGGTTAATAGCAGTTTTATTTTACTCTTTTAAAGATTTCACTGCATTGTCATCTACACTTGATCTTAGCCAAAAGGCCTAGAAGCAATTGTATTGTTTTCTAGTTTGCACTTCTGGCTAAAAACCTAATCTCATTCTTACTTTTGTGACATTGTATATAACTTGTGTTGGGTACTACCTATTGTAAAAATATTTTTTCATTGCTTCTTTTAAGCAATTTTAATATGTATTAGAGTTGTTTTATTTATGTCTACATTGCAAACCACAAATTATATTAATAATGCATCCTATTGAAACAACTCTCCACACAATAATGCCACAAACTGTTGGAAGTTAAAGTTAGGTAGATTAGATTTTGTAGAGAAAATCATACCATAGTGAATTCTAATGAACTCAACACATATGTCTTCTATTCTTAGCTTTGTAACCTATATAAGTTGGGAAAATACTTTATCTTTTCTAACTTACATCTTCATAGAATCCGTTCATGGTCGTCACACTATCCCTTGTGTTAACAATTCTCTTAATTTTTAATCATTTATTTAATACAATATAATCATTTATTCAATCATTATTTATTGGATGCAAGTTTTGTGTCAGATCATATTTTAGATGCTAGTGATAGAATACTGGAAAAAAGCCAAGTCTCTATTTTCATATATCTTATGTTTTAGTTGTAGGGTATTAAATAATAAAATATATAATATAACAAAAAGACAAGAAAGAGCTTTAAATACATATTACTAAGTGAAAGAATTTAATCTGAAAAGACTACATACTACATGCTATGTGTGTTTGTGTCTCCCTCAAAATTCATCTTGAAATTTAACCCTGAAGGTAGGTAATGGTATTAATATTAAGAGATGAGGCCTATAGGATGTGCTGATTTACGAGAGTGGTGCCCTCATGAATGGTACTAGTGCTTTATAAAAGAGAATCTAGAGAGATACCTAGGCCATAATTATTTGTGATAGCAGCCCAAAGAGACTAAGACACTGTGTAATCCCAGTTACATGACATTCTCCAAAAGGCAAAACTATGGAGGCGGTAAACAAATCAGTGATTGTCATGGGTTGAGGGAAGAGAGGGATGAATCAGCAGGAGTTTTTAAAGTAGTGAAACAATACTATGTGATACTATAATGATGGATAAGTATCATTATACATTTATATATTTGTTAAAACTCATAAGATATATAACGTCAATGATGAATTATAATGCAAAATATGAACTTTGGGTGATTATGATGTTTCAGTGTAGGTTTATCAATAGTAGCAAACATGGTGCTGTGTTGGAGGATGCTAATAATGGGGGAGGCTACACATGTGTGTTGGTGGTGGTGGGGTATAAGCGAAACTTCTGTACATTTCATTCATTTTGTTGTGAACTTAAAACTACTATAAAAACTAAAGTCTATGAAAAAACCATAATATATTTCAGGTAAGTTTTATGAAGAAAAAAAAGGTGAGGATAGAACTACTATTAGAGTAATCAGAGAAGACCTCTCTGATGAGGTGACATTTGAGCAGAGATTGACATTATAATGAGTGAACAAGTGAACATTTCAAGGAAGACTGATCAAGGCAATGGAGAGAGCAATTGCAAAGGGCCTGAGTTTGGAGCATACTATTATTTAATGGACCTCCCACCCTGCTCAGTAATTATTACTGATTGTATGAACTGTAGGTCATTACAACCCTGCATCTATCTACAAGTTGATAAATTAACTCATAACACTTGCAAATATAATTATGCCAGATAATTATTATATGCAGACTTAGACTATAATTCAAAAGAAGGCTTAAACATCTGCAGTAACAGGAGCTATGGGGCACACTACTAAAGTAAATTGTAATAAATTATTTTTATAAAACATTTTCTTGGGGAAGCCAGGATGGCTCAGTGGGTTAGGCACTCACTTTGCAGCCCCAGGGACTGAGGATTGAATCCCGGCCCCAGCCTGTGCGGACCCATATGCTGAACTGGGGAGTGCCCCCAGTTCAGTTCTCACCGGGGTGAGACCCCAGCCCAGTTCCTGCCCTGTGCAGCTCCACGCCCACCTGTGGAATGAAACTATGTGGAAAAACCAATGATGTACAACTATGGAGACTGTTCTGCCTCCTCCCCCACCTTCTATCTGTCTCTGTATCTCTCTCTCTCTCTCTCTCTCTCTCTGTCAAAAACAATTAAAAAAAACAAAGAAAAACATTTTCTTAGGTTCTAGAAGGAGCATTAACTGGAAAAAAATTGCTTTGAAACCACATTAGTAAAAATTTAAAAAACATTTCTACTTTAATTTTTTTCTTCCAATTTTAATTTTAATTAGGACAATATAGTGCTTATTTGACAACAAACAACCATATTAATTTTAATATTACAGACCTATATGAATTATTTATACCATAATTTTCCATACCTTAATAGGATGCCTGGACTTCTTACCGTGAGCCAAGTATCTTATATTATTTGTTCTTTAGTATCTACAGTTTTACTATGCAATAGTTGATAAAACTGAGGACCAAAAGAGCTATTTAAAACTAGGGTAAAAGAGTTATATCTGCATAAGTGACTTTGATCTCCAGCTATTATGAATGCATCATAGATATAGATTTATATTAATTTGTAATCGTACATTCATAGAAAATTTAAATTATTTATTTATCATACCTAATGAAAATGTAAGTAGAAATAATTATTACTGTTGATCGTAATACTGCAAGTAATATTTTATAACAGTTTATAGTTCCAGTAGCGTTATCTTATATGACATCTTATTTGTGTAGGAACAATTTAGTAGGATAGGTATGACAAACAATAAAATGCCAATTTTACATATTAATGCTCAGAACTGAAATTGAGATATTACAGCAATCAAATGTTACTCAGTAATCTGGAAATAAGTTTTATGTCTTTAGTCTTGAAAGTGATATAGCCAAAAGCATGTATATAAAAGATGTGAATGATAACACTTAAGTAAAAATCTAATTTTTTCTTTGTTAAAACTAATATTTTAAGTGATTTGTAAGTCATATCTTTTTATCATAATTTTGGAACTTAATTTAGAAATCTTTTATTTTATTAGTATTTTTTTCTTGTTTTTGACAGAGAGAGAGACAGAGATGGAGAGAAGGGGAGGGCCCAGAGTAGTTTCCATAGTTGTACATCATCAATTTTCAGTTCCACACAGATGGGCAGGGGCCTCACAGGGCAGGAACCGGACTGGGGGCTTCCTGTATGGGAGGCACGCCCTTCAGCTGGGGGATCAAGCCGGGGGCCTCCCACATGGGAAGCTTGCCATGGGTGAAAACCAAACTGGGAACTCCTGTATGGGAAATACGGTACATCCCAGTTCAGCATATGGGTCCACAAAGGCCAGGGCTGGGAGTTGATTCTCAGACCCCAGGGATGCAGAGTGAGAGCTTAACCCACTGAGCCATCCCAGCTTCCCTTAATTTAGAAATCTTAAAATGTTAGGAAGGTAATAAGGGGTGTAAGGCAATCAATTCTCCTAAATGTAGTCGAATTATTCTAGATCCAGGGACCTTTTGTGTGGCATACATTATTAATTGAAGCTGACACATAATCTGACTGGACCTATTCTCCTATGACTACAGTTTACTTTTAGTTTCATAATAATGGTTATAACTATTAATGAAATTAATTACATTCTTGAAAAATAAGGATTTTAGTGTTTATTTTGAATAAATGAATATATAAATTTGGAATATATGTCACCACGCTTAGTTTTAGTATGAATGTAATTTTTGGAATTTTTGATGATAATTATTAAATGAAAAATCTTTCAAAGACAACATGTCGAAAGTGTGTTTCACAGATAGAAAACCAAACTCTCTCTCACACACACAAAGGGAAAATTAGTTATTAAAGAAGTAAACATAACTAAGATATAACAGGATTTACAATGAATTTCTGTTATTACTGAGTTCCCATTCCACTGAAATATTTACTTGTAGATATATGTCAAATTGCATTCATGTTTATGAAAATGATTTCCTGACTAAAATTAAAGAGGAAAATCTATTTGTCTCACAGTGCAAAATGAATAAAATATTGCGTTACACCATTGCTTCATTTATTCAACCAAAATTAATTGTAAAACTCTGAGGAACCTCAGAGAAATAAACTAAATTACACATTCTTACCTCCTAGAAACTCTTCATTTCAGATTTTTTTGATAATTTCTTAGTTTTAGCACAAAATGACATATTTTAAACCTGCAATATTTTTTTCACATATTTATATTTACAGAAAAGTATGCGACTTGGGGGACATTAAGAAATTATTGTTATTATTGTTTTTATTAGTTCTATTTTTTTCATTGTTAAATTGATTGGGGTGACATTAGTTGATAATAATTATATAGGTTCAGGTGTGCAATTCTACATTATATGTCTATATATTGCATTATGTGCTCACCACCCAGAGTCAGTTCTCTTTCCATCACCACATATTTGATGTGCCCTCCTTACTTCCCCTACCCGCCACTTACCCTCAGGTAATCACTAAACTATTGACTGTGTTTGTATCCATGAGTTTTTGTTTCTTTGTTATTAATTCCAGGGGCTGAATAAATAATAAATTGCCTAATTTTATAGGAAGTGGATAGTTTGGTAATTATGAAGATTAAATAACCTTCTTACCTACTTAGGATGGTGTAGACTCAGAGAGTTGGCTGTCAATTGATGGAAGGACATACATAAACAAGAAGTCTTCTTTGCCTACCATCTTAGTACGATTGAATATTATTGAACAACGCATCAGCTGTGCATTCTTCACTACCTTTTCTCTTATGTTTTCTGATCAGATTCTTAACACCTGTTATGTCAAAATGTTCTCTTAGAAAAGAAAAGCAGCTATTTTAAAGAACACGGTTAAGATGCAATCCTTCTTTTAGTTCCACTTTATCTGTTTCTGTTGTGTGCCTAAGGACAGAAAGTAAGAGGAGTCTGAGAAGGTTATATCCTCCTACACAATATGAGTCCACCGTGAACTTTAGCATAGCTCACCAGAGAACTACACTGGAATTTGGAAAAATGCTTTAAAACAATCAAATGTAGGCATTTACCCAGACTTAACATACTTCTAAGGACACAAAAAGGACCGAAGGCTTCTATAAAGACTAACACAAGAAAATAATCACTTGAAACTCACTGTATCTCAATCACTGTGCTTGATGATTTTATACCTTTTTTATTTAATTCTTTCAACAATTATTGAAGCTATGACATGTCTCATTTTAAATACAAGGAAACTGACCTTAAATAGTTTTTCTTAGGTATAATATACCATATGTTTGTAACATATTTTATTTTCATTCCATATTCAGTATTCTTCTCAAGTATTATCATTGTCAAATCTAATTGAATTAATGGATAGGTGAAGAATAGATGTCAAAGGATTCACACTTTATTATGCTCAGGTAGCCAAAGTTTTTTTCATATAATTTTTTTTAGGACATGATAATCACCACCACAGATAATCAGGACATTATTTGAATCATTAGGGTCTACAATGAAGAGAAATGTTCAAATCATGACTTTTTATTTCTTGTAGTCAGAAGCTTCAAAAATCCTCAAAGTGGGAAGAAAATAAAATATGTCCTAAAATATTATTCAAGAAACAGTCTGCTTTGAAAATAGTCCTGCTTTGTAGAAGATACTCAACTTTAAATTATATGGCTCATTTAGCATTTGACTTACTTTGTTCAATGTTCACTAGGAAAATAATCATCACCTACAGTGTAAAATATACAGGACAAGAGATACGTTCTATCAGACATAGAGTCACATGTATTTTTTTCACTTTCAAGAAGAAATCAAATGTCTCTAAGAAAATTAGATAAAAATTGCAGATATTTTTGTATGAATATATGTGATAATAGTTATAGAAAGTGATTTAAAATTTTACTTCATATAAAAATTCTCTCAGTTATATTTATTAGTGTCCATTTTAGGAATGTGAATTCAGTGGTGTTAAGAGCTAACGTAACTATCCTAACATTAACAGATAACAGAGAGAACTAGAATTGGATCCTGGACCAGTTGGTTCTAATACCCATGGCTTCCCATTAATCCAAGTCATATTTGGCTTTTAAATAAGATAAAAAACATAACTAATTTAAAATAAAAAATGTAGTTTTATTTGATTACTTGTTCATTTTCTCTTTCTACCTTTTTCTCATTTCCCATTCAATATTTTTGTTTATGTTTCCTCTAATTGCATTGTAAACTCCTGTAATAACTTTGTGTATTAGTTTAATATATTGTATAAGAAATACTCTCTCACAGAGAAACCAAAAGATTGACTACCTCCTGGTGCAGTGCGAAAGAAATAGATCAATTAATAATTAGCTACAGGATTTAACTTAAGTAACCAAGTGAGTAATGACACACTTACTGAGAAGACATTAGGGAAGTAGTAATTTGAAAGCAGAATCAGAACTTAAGAAACTTTATTATTGCAGAAATAATTCAGTCATTCATTAATTACTATTAATTTAAAGTCACTTTTTATTAAATAAGACAAATGGGCGCATTATAATTTTAGTGGAAAGAGAAAACAGTATTGTTCTCGTTTGTGGCATCAAATCTATGTGTTATCATCATTACAAATTTCACTCATTTATCCAAAATTTAAATTTTCTTCTAGCATTATTATTTTCAGGAATCTTATTTAAAATTTAAAACCAATGGCAATTTTAAAACAATGACAAGTCAGTGTAGACAGAATTACAAAAAAAAAAAAAAAAAGGTGTTACTTTAGATATGAATTTGTTCTCACTAAGGAATTTTTCTCTATAGATGATTAAAACTTTGTAGTTTTGGTATAAATTCTCCAAAGAACCAAATAAAAAACTTTTAGAGTTTGCATAATTCATAATAAAACTGAATATTTTATCATATTTTCATCTTCCCTGATCCTCTTGAATTCTTGTATCTCATTACTTCTAATTCTACCACATTTTGCTTAAACTTATATTATCTAAATTGTCAGAAACCACTTAAAAACAATACTGTATTTGAAGTTAAAAAGTAGTAGATAATTTTTCCAGAAATTATTAAAGCACATACCGGTACATTTTTTTCTGATATAGATATACCTGGGAGATTTTATTTAGTTTCAAACAACACCCTGGGATATTACATGGTGTCTTAGAGGTATTTAGAGATTATTAATAATTTTAATTTTATAGGAGAAATTTCAGGGGCTTTCAGTCATAAATTAAATAGTTTAGTATACCATGATTAATGTTACTTATACCAGTGAACTCTTGGCTTAATATTTTTATGGGAACCAGTGTTTCATTTATTACTCAAAATAAATATCTTAATATTGTACAAGAAGTTGGGCTGCTTTTCTGTAACTAGATATAAAGAAGAGGTCAAGTTTTCTAGACTCTTTCTAGACACTAAGTCACAGCACTTCACTTTGTTTGTTTAATTTGCTCTTTTAAGTATCAAAGTTCGCAAAGCAGCAAATTATATAGTTTCCTTCATATTAAATAAATTGTACCATTATCTTAACTTAGAAAAAAATGCATGTAAAATGCTGTCTTGAAAAGTGTAGTATCAAAACCAACAAAGTCATAGTAACAAGAGACTATGACAGGTGTATTTAAGATATGAAATTCAAGGATATAAACATTCTATAAATTCTATCTTTATTTTTTTCCCCAAACACCTTAATTTTAGATTTAAATTCTTAGTGACATTATTATTTTTCTCTGATCAATTTTAATTATTGCTAAACATTGTTTTTTAACACCTTTTTGAAGTATAATTGATATCTTAAAACAGCACAGATTTATTGCTTACAATTTGATATGTTTGAATGTACACATAGAGCTGTAAAACCATCACCACTATCCAGGTAATAAACATGTCCATCACCTCTGAAAGTTTCCTCCTGATCTCTACTTTTATCTTATTGCAGGAACACTTAATTTGAGACTGCTTTCTTAACTTTTTTAGTATACAATACAGTGTTGTTAATTATAGGCACTATGTTTTATAGAAAATCCCTAGAACTTTTTTATCTTGCATATCTAAAACTTTATGCATACCTGGAGGACATTTTGTTAATGAAATAAGACAAATATAGAAATATAAAATATCCTGTTTTAATGGATAAATGTAGGAACTTGCATTATTCTACTTTAAAACCTTTGGCCGTGTGAGCAAACCTACAAAAAGTGGTAAAAAGAATAAAATAGAAAACTCAGCATTAACAGCTTCTTTACAAAGAATCCTGTCTTCTCCCAAACTTTTAACAAGCTGGACATGATTTCAACAATGTCTATTTTCATTTTGCCCACCATAGAAGATGAGTCAAAGCAACCATTAGGGGAAATTCTTTTGCAGTATACCCTACATTTTCTCTCAGTTAATATTTCATTTAAATGTAGGTAAGAATTTATCCTTTTGAAAACAATTTAGACTACAGAGCATTTCCCTTCTCTTATATCAAAAATGTTTTTCTATTCTCATGGAGACCCAACCCAGACAATTGTTATCAGGGATATTCATAAATTTAAGCTCAGAGAGATATATAAATCTGATAAATTTCTCTCTATGAGAAAAACAAAGTCATCACTTTCCTTCTCTTCAGTTCCTTAGTTGATAAGTGAAGGAGGTTGAGCCAGATGATCACTAAAAAGTCTTGTACATTAAAAGTTATATGATAATTCTTTGCAAATAGTCCATTCTTGAAGTATCCTTAAATCTCTTATAGAATATGTAACTGGGAAATACATTTCCTTTTCAATAAACCCCTATACACATATTAAGGACACATGTAAAATCAGTACAGAGAAATCTGGTGCAGCGAAACTTAAAAGCAATAATTTGAACAGTTTGTGATTGATTTTGAAAAGAGTCAATTCTATCTTGTGTCACTAATTATACAACAGCAGTATTCAATGTTTGAATGTGAAACTAAACCACTATGTCCACACATTAATGTTGTTTCTAAATCATTATTAAAATATATTATTATTATATTACATTTTCTGGGCCATTTAAGACCCTAGGGGTCCAATTATTTTGCTTGAAAATTGACTGGCAGAACTATGAAAATAATCACTATCTGCACATTCTTTAATTTTATAACCACTTCTGGGTTTTTCTAGTTGTAATAATAATGATTATTGTTAATAATGCATTTTGCACAACAAGGAAAAAATGAAATAGAAACTAACCTCAC
>PVKE010038612.1:0-15387 GCA_004027555.1 Craseonycteris thonglongyai
TAAACACATTTTTAATGTTTATGGTTTGGAGTTAGAAGAGATGCATGAGAATTAGGAGAGTTTCACAAATATTTTGCTCAACAATCTGCTTGTATAGTCCAAACTTCACTTGGAAGCTATTTAGTAGGTTTCCATGAAATCAGTTAAGTTTCTGAAATTGTTTCTAGTCCTATAGTTCTTGCTCACATTCTACAGATATAGTGTAGTGAGCCACATCATGTTCAGTATAATCTCCCACAAAAAGCTCTGCTAGTAATAATGGCTAACACTTATTGAACTTTCATTTTGAGGCACTGGGCTAAGTGCTTTCCATATTATTGCCTTATTTAATGAAATTGCCATTTACAGCCTGTTACTAACTACATTTTATGTTATCACCAACTAGGGGTTGTTCATTTTGGGATATGGGAAGGTAGTGTGGAAGTGTATATCCTCCAAACTTTCTCATTATCATAGTTCAATTTTATGAAAGCTTGAATTAACCTTGTTATTTAAATTTTTTCAATTGTAATTTTTCTCAATTTGAACTACAAAAAGTAGTAAAATATGTATAACCAGATTAGGATATTACTCACCATAATGCTGACAGAGATAGACTATAACCCTTTTTAGTTCCTCCTTTCCCCACCATTTTTGACACTTGTTAAAGTAAATTCTTTTCTGCTGAGATAGGTGAATTGTTTTATTTGGAAACTGTGATTCTTTAATCTTTTTACCATTGACAATGACCAATTCTATAATTTATTAAACTAAAAGCCATCAAATTTAGAGTGGCTTTATTAAATAAGCTACAAAAGTGTTAGGTGAATATAGTCTTTTCAGTTAGTGACTTGTAAAATAGCTGCCCAAACAAGGCCCTGAGTGTTTTGTTGTTGTTGTTGTTGTTGTTGTTGTTGTTGTTGGGGAAACTTAGGTATTATAATAGCAGTACTTAAAAAAATTGTCCTAGGTTAATTTTCAAAATTATCTACACATTTAAATATTAATGTTAGATAAGTGTACAACTAGTTTAAATGTAGAAATTACATTCTCTGAAATAATTTAAGGTTAACAAGCCTGTTGACTAAAGCAACTATAAAAGCTATTAGAGAAATGTTGGGACACCTTACTTAATAAGCTATGGTAGAGAAACAGTGATAGAAATCTAACTTTGATTTTGGTTTTATGCAATTTTGCCTTTGCTCAACTTCATATTCTTGGTTTTGTGTGTATGTGTGTTTTGAAAGATACTGTTTTAGAGATTTTTTTTTAAAACATATTTTCTACTCAAACCATTGCAACAATCTGGAGTTAACCATTTTGTTTCTATAAACATTAATTAAAACTTTATACATTTATAATATAAGCTCATTATTCATTCTACAGATAGTTTTGAGTAATTCATCCCCACTGTGCCACGCACTGTGCTGTGAACAGAGAAACGTGATTAGAAACATACATGTTCTTGATTTCCTTGAGATATAATCTAGATAGGAATACATGAACCATCTATTTTGAAATCTGAGTAAGTGCAGTGGTAAAAAGTGTAGGATGCTATAAAGCCTCTGACAGGTGAGTCCTCTCTGTTTCAGTAATGGTGGTTATGGGGACAGGAATGGTCTAGGAAGGTTTCTTTGAGGAAGTGGTCTTTGAGCTGAGATTATAATGAGTAAACAAAGGGGAAGAAGTACCGGTAGTCCTGGCAAATGAAACTGTGTAGAGATAGGACCCTGAGTCTAATAGTCAGTGTTTTTCAAGTTGTAGAGTCATGGACCCACCCATTATGAGTGAAAAACCAATTAGGTGAGTTGCAACCTGCATTTAAAAAAATGAAATGGGAAAGGATAGAAATCATCTGCATATATCACTTGACTCCTTAGATGGAGTCTTTTCTGTTGTATGCATGCCTGCATGTAACACCACACCACAAACAAACATAACATACTTAGTTGTGTACTGGCCAGGATGTAATATTATTTCCTACTGTGGGTCACAGTAAACATAATGTTGGAAGAATGAGAAGGAGGTGTGTTGATAGGAGTGTTACATAGGAATCCTGGCTCCAGATGACATTGCATGTTCTAAAAAGTGTACCACTAAATTTGGGATGGGAATGATGTGGAGAGATTATTAAGAAATTAGTAACAGTAGCTCAGACAAAAATGATAGTAATTCACCTAGTGTGGTACTAGATATAGAAGTGGATATATTAAAAACATGTAGATCAGAAAGGAAAAGATCTATAGAGTGAGGTGAGGTGTTGGAAAGAGTAAATGATACAATAACATGTTTACACATGACCTGGAAGTGAATGTTAAATAAAACATTGTTCTGTAAATTTTACCGAAGTCCTTAGTAATCACCGTTTTGAAAGTATCCAAGACAAAATATTTATTTTAATGATGGTGCTTGAGCTAATTTAACTCCACCAGTCATTTCCTTTTTTTATTCCAATAGATACAAACAAAATTTGGACTTTTTATTCTGTAAAAGTAAAGTGTAAGAATAAAATGGAAACAAACGGATTTTTTTTGAGTTCCAACATGTGCCAGTATTAGGTGTTTTACCATTTAAAGCAAGTTTATCCAACCTGTGGCCCATGGGCCGCATGCAGCCCACGATGGCTTTGAATGTGGCCCAACACCAATTTATAAAGTTCCTTAAAACATTGTGAGATTTTGTTTGAGATTTTGTTTTTATAGCTCATCGGCCATCATTAGTGTTAGTGTGTGTTATGTGTGGCCCAAGACAGCCAGTCAGGCCAAGGGGAGCCAAAAGATTGGACACCCCTGATAAAGTCTTTTCATTTCGTATTTCCTTTTAGTCTTCACACAGCCTGTAAGCAGATTGTTCAGGTCACACATTTAGAAAGTATTGAGAAAGAATTCAAATCTAAATCTTTCTTATTCCAAAAGATTGTGTTTCTACTATGCCATCCTGAAATTAACAAAAATAGTGCCTGATGATCATACATTTATTCGCTCGACCAATCAGGGCATGTCAAATTAGTGAACACACCCTTAGCACTTGTTTTCTTTTTTTTTTAAATATATTATTTATTTATTTATTTATTTATTTATTTATTTATTTATTTATTTATTTATTTATTTATTTATTTATTTGAGAGAGAGAGAGAGAGAGAGAGAAAGAAAGAAAGAGAGAGAGAGAGATACAGAGACAGAGAGAACTGAACTGGGCGAGCTTCCAGTTCAGCACATGGTTTCCGCACGGGCCGGGGCGGGGACTTGATCCTCAGTCCCTGGCGCTGCAAAGTGAGCGCTTAACCCACTGAGCCATCCCGGCTTCCCCAGCACTTGTTTTCAACAAAGAAATAGTCTTGCTAAAATTTGATAACCCAGATTTGTGTGTGTGTGTGTGTGTGTGTATGCATTATTATCGAGAACTCACTGTATTAATTGGACCTCTTTTATGTGCTGGATAGGAACCATTGTCTCTTAATGCTTATAATCATCTCATGAGGTAGGTATAGTCAGGATGTTATTTCTGTTTTACAAATGAGCACACAGAAATAAAGGTGAATAACAGCCTGTCAGGTCACATGCAATAAGTGATGGAGGGGCATTTTGAAAATAGGTCTTTCTTTTTTCAAACTTATATTTCATCTTTATTTTTTAAAGTGATGTCATGAAGGGTTAATATGTCCTTCCACTTAGTGACATTTCAGGAAAACTTTTACAAATTAAAAAAATTCTGGGTTTAAGTACCAGTTCATCATTTATCAGCTAAGAGTTTAGACAAATATTTAACCTCCACTTCTCAAATTTTTTAATTTGTGAAATGAAGAAAATAGTAGTTTATAATCGTAGAGTTGTCAAGATTACTAGCACTTAATAACAGCTGCAATTATTAGTGGTAGTACACTACAGTGTTTGTTTTTATGGTGGTTTTTAATAGAATACTAAGGTGGGCAATGGGCTATTTGTAAAAACTTAGTTGAATATTTCCCCTGGTTGATATAGTATTTGTGTTTCTCTCTTTTTTTTCTTTCTCACCCTCCTTAAGGACTTCAGTTTTTCTGACTATTATATGAAAGGATGATTGCTCACAAACAGAAAAAGACAAAGAAAAAACGTGTTTTGTCATCAGGCCATCTCTCTACTGATGTTACGACTTCTGAAATGGGGCTCAAGTCTTTAAGTTCCAACTCCATTTTTGATCCGGAATACATCAAGGAGTTGGTGAATGATATCAGGAAGTTCTCCCATATGTTATTATATTTGAAAGAAGCTATTCTTTCAGGTTTGTCCACTCTTTTCTCTTAGCATTCTTATTGGAGAGTTTGTAAAATTTTGAATGCCACCCTAGTTACAGAGAAGTGTGTACACAGTGGCAAGAACAGGGTATTCTGCTGTAGTTGTTTTATGACTTCCCCCCTCCCCCCAGTTTTTATGTTTATAGTGTAAACTATTTTATAATCAGATACAGTGCAGTGTATTATAGAAACTTGGGTAAGTGTAAGGGAATGGTAATACAAAAAAAAAAAATCAGTCTGTGGTTCTTAGCAGTTGGACCCATTTGACATAGGAAAATTTTAATACATTGGATTTTTAACTTTCTTGTTAATGGTACATTGAGTTGTCTTTAACATAAACATAAGCATAAGCAGAGTAATGTTTATACTTTGAATTGTTGATACTTCTGTTGGGAGTTGTTTTTCTGTATTGCTCCCAAAACCTAATTTGAAGTCACTTCATTTAAGTACATTTTTTTTGTTTAAAAGTCAAACTTAATTCTGTTTTGCTGTTATTCAGTTTGCTTCTTCAATTAAGGGATAATCTCAGACTTTATTCTCTGTCTAGTTAGATATGGAAAATGGAGCACAAGACTTGATTCTTCTGAGGTAAAGAGTACATACAGTTCATACATCTGTACTCACTGACTTGCTCTTAGTACCTAAATCTTTCAACTTTTAGTGTTTCTTTTATATCCAGTTTTGATGGCAATGATAATGAAGATACAGCTCCTATTCTTTTGTGATAAGTAGATGTAGAAAATGAAGATACCTAGTGTTACTTATATGAGACCTCCTGGGGTTTCATAGGCATGCATAAGATTCCTATAAATATTTATTATGTACATAAGTTAAATATTCATTTCTGATATATGTTCTGAAAAACATATAGTAAAGCCATATCTTGTATTAAATGGTGCTTTTAAGAGTTCATTCTAGCCTAACTGTAATTTTCAGGTTGAAATGCCCAAAATAACTGGGCTTGAATATTAGCCTCAACATTTTAGTATTTTAATTTTCCTTAAAATGATGGTCACATAGGTCATTTTTTTGAGACTTTGTGTGTGTGTGTTTGTATGTATAATATTTTATATAGCTTTTAATTTGTGAGTAGGCATTTGAGAGGTTAGGGAAGAAGAGGATTGAAAACTGATCCTAAGTGAAAAAGAAAAAAGAGAAAAATGGTAATACATACAAGATAGCCAAAGGAGACTACCTTTTGAAATAAAAATATGTGTGAAAATAGTTTTTTTCTTTTTTTTTTTTTAAGATTTATTTTATTATTTGAGAGAAACAGAGAGAGAGAGAGAGAAGAGAGAGGACGGCCCAGAGCAGTCTCCATAGTTGTACATCATTAGTTGTGACGTGGTTTCATTCCACACAGGTGGATGTGGGCCATGTGGGACAGAAACCAAACCAGCGGCTTCCCGCATGGGAGATGAGAACCTTTGCCGCTGAGCCATCCCAGCGGTTACCAGGTGCACTGCAGTTCAGCACATGGGGTTTGCATGGGCTTGGGCCAGGTTGGTAAATGAACCTCAAGCCTTGCAATTGCAAGGCAAGCGCTCAGCCACTGAGCCATCCTGGCATCCAGAAATATATTTTTTCGTGGAAATTTAATAATAAAAATCTGTAAGAATATTATCCTTTATAATAAGAAAACCAGTATTTCAGAATTTAAATAATTATATTGCTAATAAAAAAGTTTGCCATTTATGGCTGATAAACTAAAAAATGTAAAACCATCTTTTGGATAACCCAACTCTCATTACCGTAATAAGCAGTGGTCAGAAAATTTTCATTATTTACTTTTGGATTAATTTTAATGCTTGGTTCTTCAATCAGAGTTAAAAGGATATATGTAGACCATTTCAGAATATCTTGGATGTGACAAGAATTTGTCTGTCTTTGGACCGTTGTTATAAAAATCTGGAAATACACTATTTATTTGAGTTGATAGAACCTTGCTTATTTGTTTCCTTTAAATAAGGGAGTATATATAAACATATAATTAACCTCATTATAAATGATAATAAATTCTATATACATAATAATATTGCTTGTGTTTAATATTGATCATGATTTTCAGCTTGCTAGAGTATCAGACTATTCCTTACTTACTTAATAGAATTATTTTAAGAACTACATGAGTTACAGTTTTCGGAAAACAGGTAAAAAGTTTAAAGTTCTGTAGCTATTTAAGATGGCATTATATGTTTTTGTAGACTGTAGACTAGACATAGGCCATGGTTTGTCTTCTGGGTACTAAGAAATATCTCTGGACTTCTGTTGTTATTTGGTACCACCATCATTTTAAACTGTGACCAGACAGCAGCAAGAACTGTATCATTGTTTTTCTTTTGCAGTAAGGGGGCTTGTCAGTATTTTGTCAGTGGCCTTGCCAGTATTTTGTCTTTTGCTTCCTTAAGAGGAATGAAGGATGCTAGATTTTTGGCATTGATTATTATGGCCTTTTAATTTATGTCAGTTGTCTGTTAAAAAGCTAAAAACGTAGCTTTTAAGAATACAGAATGATGGTATACAATTAAATCACCTTTTGGTATAATTCAAATACCATTTTCTTTATGTACTTTATTTGTCATGAGATAATGATGTGCAAAACCACTTGACTGTTGCTTCATGTGTTCAATCATATTGTTGAGTCTAGGCTCTATGTTTTACAGAATACTTTAACATACAAACCGTATTGAATCACACGCCCCCACAAAGGCAGGTACTTTTTGTCCCATTTCACAGATGAATTGTATGTATAATGTAGACTGTGATTTTTATCAACTCCTACTACTAACAAATAAATAGTGATATCATTTGGAACCAGCAGTCATGAATGCAGACTGGTATGTTCTTTCCATGCTATCCCACCTGCTTCACTTGGTAAATACTCTATAAATATAAACAGTGCTCAGTTTTCATGCTTTCATTAGCCAGTATTGTTTTCACTGGGGATTATCTAGATCTGCACTATCCAGCATGGTAGCCTCTAGACGTGTGACAATTTAAGTTTAATTAAAATTAGAAATTCAGCTTTTCAGTTGCAGTAGCCACATTTCAGGTGTTTGTTAGCCATATATGGATAGTGGTTAACATGAAGATACTAAAAATTTCCATCATTGCAAGAAATTTCTATTGAACAGTGCTGCTGTAGACATTTGGCCTTTATCAATCTTAAGAAATTGAGATGAATTCTTAAGCTATAAATATATTTTATTTCTATAGCATTAAAAGGAAACCTATGGGGAAGCCGGGATGGCTCAGTGGATTGAGCACTCACTGTGCAGTGCTGGGGACCAGGGATCAAATCCTGGCCCCGGCCCTTGCGGAACCATATGCTGAACTGGGAGCTCCCCCAGTTCAGTTCTCTCTCTGTCTCTGTATCTCTCTCTCTCTCTTTCTCCTCTCTCTCTGTCAAAAATAAATATATAAAAAATATATATATAATATCTGCAAAAAAAAAAAGGAAACCTAGAAAAAGTTGTTATGAGAGCAAATTTAAAATTTTTTTTACCTAAAAATAAGAACTCTTGAAAAATAAGAACTATTTAGACTCCCCTTCCTTAAGTTGCCTTTAATGTATGTCGTTTTCATGGCCTTTGAACTAGCAGATCAATTTCCAGCCAGTTTATACAATTTGGCTTTCCTGGGCCATATTAGAAGAATTGTCTTGAGCCATATATAAAATACACTAACACTAATGATAGCTGATGAGCTAAAAAATAAAAATAAAAGAAATGGCAAAAACATTCCATCATATTTTAAGAAAGTTTACAAATTTGTGTTGGGCCTCATTCAAAACCATCCTGGGTCGTGTGTGGCCTATGGGCCATGGGTTGGATAAGCTTGGTTTACATAATTTAACAACACATAAAATGGTTAACTGGTGTGGGAGTATTCAGCTGCAAGTTAAAGCTGTTAAATCACAAATTGTAGAGTACTGTCATTAAACTATAACTCCTTTAACCATGTTGATATATCCTAGTGATTAAAAGCACAAATTCTAGAGACAGAATGCCTAACTTGGAATCCTCATTCTGCCACTTAGCATGTTACTTACTTGTACCTTCTCTGTACCTCAGTTTCTGCATCGGTTAAAAGGAGTTAATAGTATCTACATCATTGAGTTGTGAAGATTAAACGAATTTATTAATAAATGCAAAGCTCATAGAGTGTTTTAAAATGTCAGCTATTATTTTTACAATCCCAAGTGGCTAGATAAAGAAAGCCTCCTGTTCAGGCTTCACTTTTATCCTGTAAATTCAAAGGTCATTACAGCAAAAACAAAAAAAAAGGGGGAAAGGGGCAGGAGTTTCCTAGTGATAAGTTCAGAATTTTTTTTTCCTTCTTGTTTTTATTGCTTTCCCAGAGAGGTTAAACTAAATTAGCAAGAGTGACTTTAAAAATTATTGTCAGTTTCTTTTTTTTTTTAATCAAGGAAAACACCATGGACTTTTTTCATTTATTTACTTAAGCATTTCCATGAAGTGTTTGCAGTATAAACACTGTGGTATTGTGTTAATGCATGAGAACCAAAAAGTGCAGGCTAATCTGTTTTCACTTGATAAGCTGAATGAAGCAGAAAATAAGTAGTACAAATGAATAAAACAATAAATTAAAATTTAGATTACCATATTATTGGGATAGTAGATAAACAGACATTGGGATACAGGAGTTTTACTGTTCAAGATAACTAGTGTTGAGATTTTGGTTGAACATTATTGATATATATAATACGTACCTTTGTGTAGTATTAAATTTCATTACATTTACAATGTGGCCACTATAAATTTACAAATTATCTTGTATTTAGTTGCATTACTAAATTAAATATAATTTAACTTCATAGGTATAGAAATATATTTATAAATTGTCTTTAATTATGATTTTATTTCTACTTGGAAATAAAATCAAGTAATTTACTGATTTAGATTATATATATAAAAAATAAAATTGAAACTTTAATGTCTTTTTTTATTAAACAAACTATTGTGGGACGTTACTATAAGTATATTTGTTACTGAATGTAATTTTGTGTGAGACAGATCTGTTTTCAAGGGTGTTTAGTGTGAATGGCTTACAGATTTAATAGTAACAATAACTGTTCAGATATTAAGACTTTACAGCAGTTTCATTTATGTTAATATATTTGATATTCACAACAACCTTTTAAGGTGGCTAGGACAGATGTTCTTATTAATTGTTTTTCTGATGATGAATCTGAGATCTGAGCTCAGAGTTTTATATACAGTCATGGTCATTTCAAGGAAGTTGTATGGCAGATCAAGTGTCTTGATCTAAATCTATTGTTTTCTACCACACCAATCAGGCACTTAACTTCCTTCTGTACTGGGGAAGAATGGTGACTGCCTCATGTGCTTTTGCTCATTGCTGCTACTGTTTGTGGGGAGAAAGGGAAGACTAGTGAAGGAGCTGCTTAAACTCCTTAAAACTCCTTTCAAAGTTAACTTTCAGCTTAAGTGGCTTTTTGCCTCATAAAAAGAATTTGAAGTAGCTTTATTTTATAAGGGAAAAGAACATTTGGTAAAAACGGAATATTTTTTAGCACTTATAAAACATGATTAACGGCTTTCTATAAAGTCCTAGCTGAAATATTATCAGGATATAGTGATATGCTAGGAGTTGACTCTTATACTCAAAAATACAGAAAGATTTTTATGACTCTTTGTAATTTAACATTTTCTTTAGTTGTCATGTTCATTTCTGTTGATTTATAAGCTTCAGAAATGTGTTCAATCACAGGAAATCAGAATTATAGGATAATTTGAGGTACTTCTGAAATTTCTTGCTGAATAACTCAGTTACTATTTTCAGTATTTTGATCTGAAGTAATTTCAGTATGTGTTGTTTATAAGGGATTCTTTGTAGGAAAAAAAAAAAAGTTTCAAGTTAGTAAAACGTGTATGTTGATAGTTATTGAAACGTTTTGCAGAGATTTTTCAGAAAAACCGTAGTAGGGATTCTCAGGACCCCTTATACAGTTAAAAATTATTGAGGCTATACAGATTTTTTGTTTATATGGGCTGTATCTACTACTATTTACTGTGTCAGAAATTAAAACTAAGAAAATTGAAAAATATTTAATAGTTTTGAAATATGTTCATTTCAACATATTTAATTTTCTTGACTCTCTGAGAAGACTAGAATTTATTACCTTGGTTTATTTAGGAATTTAAGCCATTAGTATTTTGTAGTTCTTGCATAATGCCCAACACTAATATTGAATATTAATGGTGGTTGTTTGGGCTTGAAACCTCAAAATAAGGCAAAGTATTCTTACAGTATTCCCTAACTATATTAATTAATATCTGTAGATTTTACTGTGAAATTCAGAGTAGGGGGTAGAAATGAGTGGCTTTCCTTTTTCTTTTAAGACTAAGATAGGTTTCAAAAAGAGTACAGTACCACTCTGTGATACTAGATAGTCACTCAACCTTGGTTTTGATAATTAGGCAGCAGTATTACCATCAACTACCTTTATTTAATTATAGGCCAAACAAAGAATAGACTTTGCAGTGCAGAAGTGGGGGGAAATACATTATTTCTTACAAGTAGTCAAATTATTTTCAGAAGTTTATTTCAAAGCTAATAGCTTTCATTTCAGACCTTACCTGTGTTATTAAACTGTTTCTGTTACTGCATAAACTAGTAATAATAGCTGCAAACATTTATGCAGGCCTTCTGTGTTCCTGCCACTGTTTTAAGTATTTGTGCTTTAACCCATTTACTCCAAAAACCCTATGAAGTAGTTACCATTATCTTCTTTTTAAAGGTAAGGAAACTGAGACACAGAAAGGTTAAGTAATTCACTGTCTCTCCAGCCATGGAATTTGAATTCAAATTCAGGCAGTCTGGTTTTAGAGGCTATGCTTTTAACCAGACACTATTATCTCAACTAAGTAAACCAACCAAACTAACCCACCATTATAAAAGACAAAATAGATATTGATCATTTATTTAAGATAATTAATCATTATTATAGATAACTGCATATTCATATCTCCCAATGAATTTAAAAAATGCATAAGTGAATTTTTAATTATAAAAATGAAATGTATTTGTGAGAAAATTTTCAATAGTACATAAAATTCCTAAAACCTTTTGCCCATTTGTATTTCATTTTTTTAAATAGACTTTATTTTTGGAATAGTTTTAGATTTTTAAAAAATTGAGAAGATAATACAGAATTTCCATATACTTATATGCCCAGTTTCCCCTATTTATTAACATCATACATTACTATGGTACAACTGTTAATAAACCAATGTATGATGATGGTACATTATTAATGAAAGCCCATATTTTATTTAGATTTCTATAAATTGTTCCTAATGTCCTTTTTCTCTTCCAGGATTCTATTGTATTTAATTGTCATATTTCCTTAGGCCCTCTATGGTTGTGACAGTTTCTCAAACATTCCTCATTTTTGATGACCTTGACAATCTTGAGGAATATTGTCTTGGTATTTTGTAGGATGTAGCTCGATTAGAATTTGATATTTTTCTCATGATTAGACTTGGGGTTATGGGATATTGGGAGGAAGGTAACATAAAATGCCATTTTTATCATATGATATCAAGAGTACTTACTATGAACATGATTTATCACTGTTGATATTGATCACCTGTCTTAAGTAGTAGTTGTCAAGTTTCTCTAACTATTAATATAACTGTTTTCCCTCCTTTCAGTACTGTAGTCTTTGGAAGGAACTCACTATGATTCACCTCCTTGAGGGCAAAATTGCTACCTAAATTATTTGGAATTTTTCTATATAAGAGATTATCTCTTCTCCATATATTTATTGAGTCATTTGTATCAGTATGGACTCATGGATGTTTGCTTTATATTAATACTTTGGGTTGTAATTCATTACTACCTTATTTGTTGCTTAAATTATTCCGCCTTTGGCCATTGGGAGCCCTTTCTGTTGGCTCCTGTGCACCCTTGGCATACCCTCTTCACTGTGAGGGTTATTTTTTAAGCTCTTACTTTCTGGCACTACAAGATTCTCCTAACTCATCTTGTGTATTTCCTGCCCCAGTCCTATAATCAGCCATCTGGTTCCTTTCATTGGAAAATTGTATTAGGAACCAAGATCAGAGTGTGAGGTATGCTCATGGCTCCTGAGTTGTCATGTCTTTGAGGCTCTCACAGCTGACATAGCAAAGAAATATATATGTGTATACTAAGCTGTGTATGTATATACATCTATAAATATTTCTATATGTAGCCACCTATATCAATGTAAAACTAAACATGAACTCTTACTGAGGTGTTGAACTCGAATTCATCACTTGCATGTATCACTATAGCCTCCTTCCCTAGCATATTCCCACTCCAGCAGTGAGATACCATTCATTTGCTCAGTTTTTCAATTCCAGTGTACATGTGTAGCAATATCAGAATTGTTCACCTAAACCCTCATGGAAAACACTTGTCAACTAGGGTACAGTATTTATGTGCATTCTCTTTGCCTCTAGCCTTATAGATTCCACTCATTTCCGAGGCCACTTAGGCCAGCACCTAGTCCCCTGATTGATTGATTGATTGATTGATTGATTGATTATCATTAAAACTTGTTGGTTGAATGAGTCAGACTTTCTCCTGAAGGCACACTGTTCTCTCTGCTTCCATCACTACCTGAACTCTTTTTCTGTGCCTCTTCCTGGAGTTCTTGTTATCCCAGTATTCACAGCTCCCAACCTTGCCTGCTCCGCTTATCCTACACATTTCTCTCTCTCAATAATGCTGTTTATGAACGGAATATTTGATGGATGATGGTAGAATTTTTGTTTTTTACCCTATACACCATTTTTCTTCATAGTAATTGTCTTTTAGCATTTCTAAAAAAATTAATTGTATTAATATTATAAAATGACACTATTTAAAATGGTTTTTTAAGCTTTTTCAATAGGGAGGCAGTATAATGTAAGAGCATGGCTTCTAGAATTGTACTACCTGGGTTTAAATTTTGGTTCCACAGTTTGATAAGTTGGTGAACTTAGGTGTGCCTGGATATTCTCATCTGTACAGTGGAGATTTTGAAATTGTCTACCTAATAGGACTGATATGAGAGTTAAATGAGTTAATATCCTTTAAGTACTTTTAGCTACTAAAATAAGGTGACCACACATCCCACTTTTGGCGGGACAGTCCCGATTTTTAACAATTTGTCTCGTGTCCCGCAGCGTTTTAAAAAAGTCCCGATTTTTGGAAAGAATGCACGACAAGCTAGGGAACGGTGGGAGATAGACCAAATTTTTAATCAAGAACCCCCTCCCCCCGGTCAATGGTGTCCCGCTTTACCAATGTTAAAATCTGGTCACCTTATACTAAAAGCACATAGGAAGCACTTAATTATATAAGGTTACAGAAAGGAAAATTACCTTGAAATATTGTGCTTAAGGTGGTCGTCTTTTAAAACTTGAGGATTTACTTCAGTAGTTTTAAAAGTTAGGCTGATTTTGTTTACTGGTTTGCCTGGGATGGTGATTGTGGGATATGCCTTAAGTGCTGTCATGATTATGAGCAGCACCTTCCTTTTCACTGGTTAGATTGTTGTTTTTAGTTTGAATGACAAAGTATATGGTTCCCTTATTTCCAGGGGCTATAAAATGCTGTCTGTATTCCTCTGACCAGAGTTGGTGTAAATGAGTGGAGTAAGCTGGGGGGAAGGGGGAAAGGCTAGGGGGAGTGGGGAAGAGAGAGGAGACAAGTGGGAAGTGGGCAAGAATGCAGAGCTTAGAGCGCAGGGCTGCTCTGTTCCTGCTCCTTGAGGCCTGGGTGGGCCTGCTATATCCAGATTTGGGTTTTTTCAGAGTGAACAGAAGTCTAGACTTTTTGTAATGATCCTCCCAATTTTTCATCTTTGGAAACTAATTCAGTTTTTTGTAAAGCACAAAATTCATTGCTGATATCCAATATCTTAAAATTACTTCATACAAAGAATCATTTCTAACAGGGAAACTTATCATGCAAGTGTTCCTGAATATTGGTTAATATATAAGACATTGTAGGGCTTTAACTCTTACCATATATATTAGAATAAAAACTGTAAGACAGGAAAACTGACCTTATAAAGTTACCACAAGGGTAATCTGAGGAGCGTATTTAGGTTGAGAAAACTGAAAAAGGTAGTGCTTAATTGACCATAACTGTGAGAGCCTTTGAAATCCTTAATGAATTAAAATTATTAAAGATTTTTTGAAGGTCATACATATAAATTGTACATACTTGTAATGGTAAAATGAAGAAATGAACATACGAAGATTGTCCAGAAAAAAATCCATAATGCCCCTATTTTTCATATTACATGGCTGTATACTTTCTAGGCAGCCCTCATATAGTAAGGAAAAATTGTGGAACCATTGCTTCTACTTGAAATGTTCTTCAAAATAATTTTTTGTAGATTCCTGAAACTTGGACTTGAAAACAAATTTTAAAAATGTTTTTCCTTTTTAAGACTGTTTTAAAGAAGTCATTCATATACGTCTGGACGAGCTGCTCCGTGTTTTAAATTCTGTAATGAATAAACATCAGAACCTCAATTCTGTTGATCTTCAAAATGCTGCAGAAATGCTTACAGCAAAAGTGAAAGGTAAGAAAGATATATTACAAGTGGGTTGGTGTGGGCAAAACAGATCCAAGGATACGTTTTCATTCATAATGACTACAGGGCTATCTCCTCTGTGACATTTATGTGCTGTATAGTCATAGGAGTTATGTATACTTCAAAGTTAATATTCCCACTGCCACACCTAAAACTCTTTCTTTTAAAAATTAAAACTTTATTTGGCAGGAAATACTCTAAAAAATACTAACTGAAATAAGACTTGACATTTTAAGTTTTTGAATTTTTTGGAAGGGCCCATGCTCCTTTGAAATAGGTTATTAAGTGGACAGAAAGCCTTTGTTATGGGAGGGCAATTGGTGCTGGAAAATGGTAATTTGTAGTGACTCCATGTAAAGGATGGAACAAAATGGAGAAAAAGGTTTAATTGGAACCTTACTGAAATGTGAAAAAATGAAACTAAAATTGTAAAATAAGTTTATCATGCTTGCTTATGGACACACTCAATGGTTTGGTGTTTACCTGGAGAGGAGGGGGGAGGGGGGAGGGAGAG